>FAPJ01029710.1:3195-13995 GCA_001485985.1 Heliconius ethilla aerotome | reverse complement strand
GTGCAATTAATTTGTAATTTCATTCGTCTTTCATTTTAATATTCGTTGTTTTTGAAGAAAAATGATACATCATAAATGTATCACAAATTTTGCGTCTCAATGGTCTCTCATATATCAATTACAAAAGTATATGTGATTACGGTACCTTATTTGTGTTATTATAAATGTGTATTTAAATATATGTAGTTATATTATAGATATAAAAATATTAATTGTATTGTATTATAATTTACACCATCGTATCATACGCCCCTGTGGCCTAATGGATAAGGCATCGGCCTCCTAAGCCGGGGATTGTGGGTTCGAGTCCCACCAGGGGTACATGTATATTATTTTGTTTTTTTAAGTTTTAGAACAAAGTATAAGATAACTATATTTTTTAAATTATTAATATTTTATTAATTAATATTAACATTTATTTAAAATACTAATCATAAGAATACCTTTAACTACAAATACAATACAACTAATTTACTTTAATTTGAACAAACATCAGCATAAATAGCATCAGTTTCTAAAAATACTGCACATATTTGGTATTTACAGTACATATAAAAAATCCAAATCTTCAATAAATAAATAAAACTGCAATATAAATTGATTTACTTTTAATAAAACGAATATAAGAATGAGATCACGAGAGAAAGTCCGACATGCACTTTCCAAAGCGGCGTGGAGACGGCCGCGGTGCTCAGCAGCGGCAGGCACCGCAAACCAGAATGCTGCAGGTAGTAACCCACTTGGTGAGGCAGGCGGCACTCGCTATCTGCGATCGAAGGCAAATAACCTGAACTATAATCTATATGAGCCATAATAATGCCATAAGTGTCAATGAGATTTGTTCATAAAAACATTTCTTGAAAGTAAGAGAAAGTTGTTGTATACGAATATGTATGTACCTACTACATATATGTGATATGTTGGTAAATGGTGAAATTGGAATTTCAATAATTCTCTATGTGTTGGTACTTTTTTTCATGATCTGGAATGATTCTTACATTTTTGAAATAATAATAGTCGTAATATTTACGTGCGTAGTATGTATATATAAAATTATAATTAATATAATATATTGATTTCGTAATTTAATCAGATTTATGCATATATCTGGTAATTTCACAATTTTCTTCATCGGCGCCGTGGCTTAGTTGGTTAAAGCGCCTGTCTAGTAAACAGGAGATCGGGGGTTCGAATCCCCCCGGGGCCTAGTGGAGCTTGTTTCGTCCTTTTGCTCATTTTTATATTTTTATTTTTTTTATTTTGAATTTAAATTTATATATATCTTACGGGCACAGAGATTTTTTGTTTGCAATACTGTTACAGCGAAGTGAGCCGGCGGGCAAAATTCTGGGGAAGGACACGGCTGCGTGAGGTTGAATATGTAAGTTTCCCTTTCATTCAACGTCTGGCAACTACGGGAAATTTCAGCACCACGCCACATGCAAACTAGTATTTGTCCTTGGCCATCATTGCGGAACTAAAATGGACATAAAATAACGATTCTTAGTTTCACTCTCAGCTTTCTATAGGTACTCTAGCACTTTTCTGCTCAGGGTAGGCAGATGGAGGAGATGAATTCTAAAGGTGTTGCGTGTTCTATGGCGGATATCAACGCCGCGCCGTGTCTGGAAACCAGAGAAAAGAAATTAAAATAATAAATATTGTATTTCCTCGACGGTATCTAACCCATAACCTGTCGCCTTTACAGTCACACGCTTGTGCTCTTGCGCCACGAGTGTCCTATGATATTTTATATTTTTTTAATTAAAAATATTGGTAGATAAAAAATAAAATAATAATTGTATCTAAATTTTTTGTTAAAAGAGATTTAATAATATTGTAATTACAGCTGTCTCTTTCCTACTTCCTTTATTCTGGTAATTGTATGCTTAAAAAAACCATATTGGTGTTTTTTTATGGTAAGTGCAAACTTACACATGTAAGCTAATTTAGAATATAAAATAATTAGAAACTAGCGTCATCTAGCGGTAAATTAAAAAGGCTATTAAATTTATAGTTCCAAACATGCCTCACAGATGGCAGTAAGGTACGAAATAGTTTTATTATAGTTATATTATATGGATAGATTATAGATTTTAAAACTAAATTCTCTCTGCTTACTCTGCTATACGCGGAACAGGTACATAAAACTAAAAAGATTTACTTACTTGAATGTGTATTAATGCTTGTTGTCTCAAGTAATATGGATGAATACGATAGTCTTGTTCTCGGCCCGGTATCACGAAGTCCTCGTACGGTATTTGATGGAACTCAGAGCCGTTGACTGTGCATTGAGCACCGAATATTCTAGATGGAATAACACTTTTTACTAGATTCATGTCCACTGCACTAATAACATCCGTAACGGTATTTGAATTTACCTAAAACACTTTGAAAATATATATTTTACAATCCAAAAATATAATAATTCAGTCTAATTGATAACCTCCTTTTCTTACAGAAGTCGATTAAAAATTGGGAGAAATTGTCAAACCACTCACCGTCAAGAATAATTCTGAATAATCAAGGTAAGCATTATTGATATTCTGAAAGCTGCTCATGTCCTGTGCCGTGTAAGCAAAATAGATATCGTAGAAAGTACTACGCAGAGAGTTCATTAGAACTCTAGCCCTTTCTAACTCATCTGCCGAGGGTTGATCAGTGGGACTTACGATAAGAACCACCGTGTTGTGGCCAGCGCTACTGTTGTTATTTATCTCTTTTAAAGTTTGATTTCGACTATGCTGAATTATTCTTGATATCACATTAGGCAGATTCAAACGGTTTGGCCCTGTAATTATGTTAATGTTAATTTCTTGGTGTTGTGGATATTAACAAGCCTTATATCTTATTCAGTTTTTGATCTATCATAATTTTATTCATCGCTATTATTCTTCCCACATTTTTATCCTATATTTTTTACATAGAATTAGAATAAATTAATATAGGCACAACTAATATTTGAATATAATTATGATGAAAAGATTAATGCAAAAAAGTAATTAATCTATAATTACAAAACCATGTCCATTGTCCATACCGTAATATCCCATTGTTTGGAAATAGACAAGTCTATAAATGGACATTACAATGATGAAATCATCCCAGAGCACTTGCGGAGTAAGACAAATCGAAGTGTTGGGTTTCAGTTACAGCCATCATGTTGTGTCGAAATGAGGCAGCAAAAGAAGCATGAAGTTAAAAAAATGCTAAAACAACTTTTGATATACTTTCTACTTACAATCAATGGATGCATTTGAAATGGTAGTAAACAATGATGTTAGGTTATTTGCAGGGGGGACGATCCATCTGCCCGTGTTACCGTGCAATAAGCCTATGGTACTGCGTTGTGCCTCCACTTCTAGAGCACCACCTATCCAACTTTATAGAATATTGAAATTTCATATTAAACACATTTAATGATTTTAAATAATGATGTAAGAATCCTAATATCAATTGCGTAGGTAATAATGAATAAGAACGAGGTCCAGGAATACCCACATAAATAGAAAAGTATATAAATATATATTTTTTCGGATTTGAACCTGTAGGTATCTCTTTACTAACAAGTCCAATTGTCTCAAATAAAAGATGTCTCAATTAAAGCTGAATGTTCATATCCTACTAAAATTTTATTTCCATATGAAATATAATGGATAAATATCAAAATTATAATAATTTGCTTCTACTAACGACATAAACTGCTCCACTTCGTATCCTTTCCAGCTTCCATCAGTAGCTACAATTAAATCTATTACCGGAAAATTATAACTGACTCGGCATTCTCGATGGTTCAGTCTCAACAGCGTTGCTAAAATATCACAAGTAAAAATAAAATGAAAGAAGGTACATAGCGAAAATAAAAAATATATTATATTATACTAGCGTAACTGTAAACACGACGTTTGTGAGTTTTAAAATATAATTATTATGGAGGAAGTTGTAGAAATTATTCTTGTTTTACTAGGAAGTGCTTATAAAAATGTATGAATAATGTATAAGTAAATAATAAAAATATATTTATTACATTTAGATTTTTTGTGGATAGCGTCCTCCACTTAAAAATAAAATACATATTTCAATAAAAATAAACCGAGATCCGAAACTACATATATCTCTAAGAATCCGTAACATTAGTTTTTTTTCATATCCTCGTTTCTTTTTTGTTTAATTAGAATGTGACCAGACAGGATCTCTATAAAAAAGTACATAGGAAAATGCCAAAAAATATTTTTAAACATTATGGAAATTCGCAGGTAAAACTTAATAATAACTTAATATAAATATTTTATTAACCACTTACGAACATAATTCATAAATGCCGTGACCGCTGCCTCCGTGAACCTTAACATTTCCTCCTTTGGAATATAAACGGTTATTTGTTGTAGAGATAGCATATGAGCGAATCTAGAAGTTTCTATCGATAATTGTGAACTATTAACTATTTGAGAGAACAACGCGTGTCTGTTACACGCTCGGACAGTAGGTTCAAAAGAGACCCCCTCATTTGAATAGTACATCTCTATTACTTGTGATAACCGCAAACTCCGTCTCTGCGCGACCCAAGTCGGTAAATAATTGGCTAATATAAGTCCTAAAAAAAATACTGTTATATTTAAACAGTTATTTAAAAAAAGTGGTAACCATATATTTTTAACAAACTAAAATTTTAATTAAAATACATTTCAGTCTAAATTTGAATATAAAAATTATTATAATATAAAAAAAGTTATAAAGTAGTATTAGACTATTAATCTTATTCAAGTACATTAAGTACAAGTCAAGTCATAATCATGTCTACTTAAAAAAATGACAAAAATAAACAATTGTATTTTAATACCGACCGTCAATACCAGCTAAAATTTCTGCGTCAGTAAAATGCCAATTGGGCAGGGTTTCATTAGGTGGAAATATATAATAATCGCGTGGAAGAAGAGTATCGTTCCATCTGTTACTACTCCCCACTAGAATGCGTTGCGAGGACGCTCCAACTCTTGGTCCTTGATTTACTACTACTTCTGCTAAATCTCCTAAAATGAGGGCATTTATTTTTATTTGTTTTCTATATTCGACGAAAATGAGGGTTTTTATTAGTTTGACGTGTTTGTGTATTGGGTGTATCTGTATGTCTTAACTTGTGGCATCGTACTTAGTTCACAAAAAGATGAACCGATTTTGATTTAGTTTATTTTAATTGAAAGAGTTCTAATATAGTTCTAATTGAGAGTGTTCTTTCTAGTTCTAAATATAATTATAAAAAACCTAACAGTAATTTACGGTCATGTATTGTACATCTGCAATTATGTTTTTTTAATCTTGTTACAATAACAAATCATGACTGAATCGTTTAAGCGTTGTTATTGTTACCTGCTAATGTCGCAACCCATATATTACTGATGTCGGAAGTCTCAATGTCTTGTTCATCAATGTCAAACGATTTAGTTTTTGTATGCCAATCCTCTATTGCTGAATCTAACAAAGCTTGTGATATTTCTTCTTTGAATATATTAGCATTTAAGATATCACTAATGCTTACTCTCTGAGCCTCCAAAGAGGAAGCTAAAGCTGCCACGAGATGTCCTGGTGATATTGTGCCCCAGTCAGTTTCAATCACTCCGTCTTCTATAGGACATCTGCTATACACTCTGTAAAATATTGAGCTTCGATATGTAGGTACATGACCTAATAGGTTGGTTATGTTTTTTACTTTTGTGTCTAAGTAATATGTGACCCTTGGGTCAGTTGAAAAGTACTTAAAACAAATTATTCTAGTAATCTTACCTATTTGCACTTTGCTCCATAAGTTGACGATTTTGTATAGTTAAAGGACAAACAACACTTTCATCGCCTCTCTCCCAAGGCCTGACGGTTGAGCTGAGCATTTTATGCAGTAAACATTTTTCTATTTTATTAAGGGCGTCATCTACATTCAAGATATTCGATTGGCTGGGTAAAAACAATTCCATTAAAAGTTTATATCTATGAAATTGAAAAGCAGAAGCTCTGTACGGCAAAACGAACTCTGATTCTACGGAGTTGGCTGCTTCTTCAATACCATCGAGGCGAACACTGTGAATAGAATTTAGAGAAGTGTATAACGTTATAAACTATGATATTATCTTATAGTCATAATTTAAATAAGAAAATACCTCCTTAATAGAGCTGTACTTAACAGTCTCATGTCGAGACGGGAGTCAAATTCCAGTCGTCTTAATAACGAAAGAAATACATCAAGTCTTCGAGGAGCACTCAGTGTAGGACCTCTGTTTTGGTAGCATTCTATAAGATGCGATGGTATACTTGATAATACTACTTCTTCCGAGGCTAAATATGTAACAGAAATTTGGGCAGGTATAGTTAAAAGTTGTTGTATTTATAATATTTTAAAATATGTATGAGAGCAAAAGAAGTGAACCATAAAAATGTAAACTTTTTATTTCATATTAACTTATACTTAGTTCAGAGAACAAAAACTAAAATATATTGAAGAGTGACTTTTTTTATTGATGTGAACAAAAAATATAACAACTCAATAATTATTTAATTGTACTGAGCGCACAAATTGTATTTCTATTTACGACTTATATTTTAAAAAACATAACATTGACAAACTCACAAGTAAATACAGTAAATAATAACACTACTAAAAGCATTTTCTTCATCTTTTAAATTATTATTGTTACATTATGACAATATCAAAATAACTTGTTTCACGTTAGGGTGTGTACGACACACTCCGCAATCAGTGGTGATAAGATAGTGGTTCACTGTGCAAGTAGGGCGATAGTGCTCAATGATTAACAGGTATATGCTATGAAAAATAGGTAATTAAATAAAAAAAATATAAACAATTTATTTATTTATTAAAATTATACACAAAATCTAGCATAGTTAATTTTTTACAAAGGAATAAGACATGCTAGTTTTTGGTGCTTTCATTTCATATGACTAATTTGTTCATGTAACCCAACAAAGACCGACTTAAATAATTTCCAATAAAATAATTTCAATTTTTTTGTTTTGTTACTTTGGTATATGTATATAACAAAGCTTACACATATATAAATGAAAATAAAATATTCACTACATTTACTTGAAATGACAAATTACAAATGCATGTTATTAAATATAGACAAATGAATGTTATATAATATATTATACATAGGCAATTAAATTAAGCAGTTCTAATTCATTACATATTTACATGTACGGTTCGTAAAACTATTTTAATAATAATTTTAGAATAGAATAGATTTTTTTTTTCAAAATAAACCCAGTAACTCACAAAATTTTTAAAAGTATCCTACAGTAACATCTTTAATTTAAATATACATTATTCATTCCATATATAAAAAAGACACTTTTACATTATTTTTTATAGAAAGAAACATACTTTACACACACAAAATAATTAAATAATCAACTAACAGTTAGTGTTAAGATATTTGTATTTCACTAAAATGCAATTATCTTAACACTAACTTAGCAGGTTTTCCGTCAATCTGACGTGATGATCCATGTTTCAAAGTGAATTCCCTTTTTATATATGCAAATAAAAGATCAGTTATAAGGAATATTTGTGCCGTTGCAAAAGACAAAGTTACACCAAAGAAGAAGTTAGCATTCGCAGAACCAGAATATATCCAAAGGTGCCAAACAGTTGGTCCAAGAGCCGATGTTATAATGAAAGCACATCCCACTATAAACTTCTGTTGCATAACTGAAAATAAAAACAAATTTAGTAATATTAATGTCTGTAAATATATCCATATATTTTTTCTGCCTACTCCACAAATATCCAGGTAAAGGAAACTTTCCTACTTCTATTTATATATTATATTTATTACACAATGTTGTAAGTTGAGTGGACGAGCTCAACACTATGGTATTTCTTGTTCCCAGAAAGAAGAAATAAAAACAATTCATTACCCCCTGAGTAGGAATCAAATCCACAACCATTGTATATACAATCAGAAGCTAATTGTGATTGTAGATAAAAAAATTGTATATATAAGTCACTGAAATAATAAATGGTACAATAAAGTATAAGAGAAACAATAAAATATACAAATACATACATGAAAATAAATGTTTCCACATAGGTAGGAGGGCTAAATAAAAACCCACATCACCCACACAAGGATATGATCGGAATATTGTAGAAAGTGCAATTAAAACAGTAGCTAGTAATATTGGTTCTTTATGGAATCGCAGAGTTAGTGGCACCACATAGAGAGCTAAAGCATTTATTTGAAATGCACAGACAAAGAGTAATCGGAAATGTTCAAACATTTCCGTAAAGAAATACCAAAATAGGCCTATATTTGGCTTTAAATCAGGCACCGTTAATCTGTAACAAAAGAAAAACTATTATAATATAGTTTTTTATCACCTATGTAAGTGCCTGCTATATGTGCGATAGAACTTGAGTTGTATCCCACAGTGCATAGCATGTATAGCATGTATAGCAGTGTAGGCAGAAAATCTGGTGTCAAGAATTCCATGGATGTATTGAACAGCAGAACTCAACGCCACATTATCTTTACCTGATTTACTGTTAGATGCTTATAAATATAGAAAAATTTAATAAATATTATGTATTTATTACATTGTCTTTTCACTTACATAAATCCATATGTGTTATAGATATAATTGTAGGAACCTTCCATAATATATGCAGATATGTATATTAAAAACCCCCAGCATAACACAAAAACTAGAAGTGTTTTAATGTAAGAACATTTGTTACATCCCTTGTTCACATTTGCTAATAATATGGACATTGGTACAACCATCAGGATAGGGTATAATGCTTGGTGCGTGGCAAAGGCAATAAAAACACAAGCAAGTATTCTTTTTCCATTTGATGCTCCCCATAAAGACATAGCTAGTAACAAATTTTGAATTACTGTGCTAGTCATCCCAACACAATTTAAAACTGAGTATGGATTGAATAAATAAATTGATAACACATAATCTGGCACTTCATTCAACTGACATTCATTTAAAATCAATGTTTTTGATTCTTCAGATATTTCTTTGTTCTTATCTTGAGTTTCTTTAAATATATTAATAAATGCCTTTGAGGTTTTGTAAAGTATATGTGCAGTAAGAATATCTACGCAAGTAAATAATACTGGTAACAGAAATGGTACTTTTTTTAACAAAAAATAAAACAAGATAAGCATAATAGGAGACTCATGAAAGGAATCTCCTTCGTAAGGATTTATCCCATGATCGTACAAATAGATTCCCTCAATTAATCTCTTCCAGGAATTAAGCGGCGTTGCTATTTCAACTCTATTTGCTATGGTATACCAGTAATTAGTATGCATAAGCCAGTATCTCACTAAACCAGCTATAAAATATCTTAGTATTAACGCCATTTCGAAATGCATAAATTACATCTACTTAAAAACACATAAGACATATATACATATTTTTCTACTTTAAGTATAATGCGAAGAATACATGTAAAATGTAAATACACATTTTTATGATAGTTTAAACAATTTGACAAATTAAAGACGTAAAACTACAGAGTATACAATATTGAATACACACAATTATAGAGTATTTATTATCTATGGTTACTTATGACTTAATTAAAAGGCAAAAACATGTCAAGGGTTTAGCGCTACCACAATATTTTTAATATTTATAAACTCGTATTTGAGTGGAAAAAAAACATTAATTTTTATGCATTATAAATTCTCCAGTCTGATTTATTATTTTAATTATAAAGCTTAGATTATATTTTAGTTTTTATTCTAAAATGAGACTATGTTGAACTTTTTTTTTAAAATGTTGTTTTCATTTTTAACACGCATAGCATCGCAACGCAGCATGAAGCTTAAAAAATAAAGAGCTTACAATTTAACTAAAATGAATATACTAGTAAGGTTTTCGTGTATAAAATTACCTTCATATATAACTTTTAGCAAAATATTATACTTATTTATAGGAATTAAATTGAAATATCTTATTAATTTTTAAAATTTTATTGTAAATTGACTAGGGTACATATATATTTTTAACAAAACAAAGCTTTAACTCATTTCCCAAAATACCTACAATGATAATAATAAAACATGTCTACAATTTACGTAGGTAATATGTTTTTGTGTTTTGTATTTTTACTTATTTTAAGAAAATCTTTAAACAGGGAATAATTTATGGTAAGGCACTTTCAGAAACACTTTGTTGGCTACTTTGGTACCAATTTTGTTCCAATTAGCCTGGGCAATAGGTAACAATTCTTTATATAACAGCCTCCAATTGTCATTCACAATTTTTACTCCAAGATCAGCTGAAAAGTAAAATAAAATAGCAATTTAATTATCATGAAATTATAGTCGGTTCATATTTATGTAAATAAGTAATATAGAATTAAATGTCTTATTGACTGCTAGCTTAACCATGTTTAGTTATATTGTTAAAATGATTGATGATTTAATAGAATAAATATCTATAGCACAAAATGTGTTCTTAAAAAATATTTTTTAAATACACTTACTTAAGCTTTTGCTATCATCTGATTCGTTTGTAAGACGAATTTGCATATTGCTAACATCAGGTCTCATGTAGAAAGATTTAATTCTTATAAATTCTTCGTCATTAATAATCTCTGGCTTTCCGCTCAATTTCCACGTGTATACAAGATCAGCTAAAAAAGTTACAAAGTAAAAAGTTATTCTAGTGTTATTTATTTTTGGAGGACGCGTGTTTGGAGGCGTTGTGTGTCGAGTAGGGTCGTTTTGCCTCGTTACCAGTGCGTGGAAATGATAATATTAAATATTT
>FAPJ01029591.1:2614-22212 GCA_001485985.1 Heliconius ethilla aerotome | reverse complement strand
TTGTTTTTTAAAATTATTTTTTATTTAACCATAATATTGACAATTAATTATATTTTGAAATTGTGACAAGTTAAATTCAATAAGACTAAGTTCCTTCAATATATTAAGTTGAGAAACTTTTTAGAATTTCAAGGATTTACCCATTACAAACATATTATCATAGGAAGCAACAGAATAAAAACTAGTGTCAAGATCAAGACACTTCAATGCACATTCTCTGCCTTCTACTTGAACTTGGGACAGTATGTTTTGACAGAGAAGGGAAATCAAAAGAATTGATTTCCCTAGTGGGGATCAAATCAAAAATCTTTACAGTTAAACATTCTTTTCTTAATTATACATATAATACATTTGTAATTTATTGCTGTTGTGTTAGAAAATCTATTTATTATTGGGGTATCAATGTAGTAGAGCCCAAAATAATGAACTTTAATTTATTTGTCAGTTCATTTGTGTATGCTAATCTCATAAACCACTTAACAAATTTAAATATAATTTTAATTACTGTATGTTGGCAAACTTCCTTTCACATATTATGTTTGGTCTTTAAAATGTCAATGTTATTAGGACACAAAAGTAATTAAGATTAGTAAATTGAGTGAGATTAGTTGATGAGCTGTTCAAGCGGGTGAACCCACAAGTTGGTTGCTAGTTATTAATATGTTTGTTAAAAATTAATATTAAACATTTACAAAATATTTTGTTTTTGTTTGTCTTCTTCTTCCTCCTGGCATTAATCCCGGCTATTGCCATTGGTCTGCCTTGGATCACAATAATATAAAATGTTTATATATTTGTTTTTAAATCTTAAACTATAACACAATTATTATTATTGTTAAAGTATTCTATATTCTATATATAGTATTCTATATTCTATATAGAATACTTTAACAATATTCTATATTCTATCTAGCCAGAGATTGATTTGTTTATTCTAGTTTTTTTTTAAATTAGTTATTTTATAAAATGTATACCATCTTCTAATTATTGCTTAATCCCTTGTTTTATTGTGAACATTTGGCACATTATTTTATTTTATTTATAACTACATATTAGCAACTGTATTTCCTGTAATATATATTATAGGAATCTTATGTATTATACATAAACATTAAATAATACCGGGCAATATTAATGTGGCTATGAATTTATTTATATTTATAGGAGTAATTTTTACTTACTTGACTGATACCTGTTATAGCATAACCCAAATAATAAAAAAGAAATTTATCCCGATTCCTTGCTAATATATATAAATTATGAAATAAATTAGCAATGTTAATATTTAATCAAAACCGAAATGGTTAATTAATTCAATTACAAATTATCGTCAGTTTACTCGCATAAGGCATTATATCAAATATCTATGTCAATAGAATAAATGACTTTGACATTTGAAGTTTTGACCAAAAATAAATTTGCTTATATATAGTCTTATAGTTACCATATATTAAAACTTCGTTATAATTAATTTATTAAAACTTCTTCAACTAAGCCCTGACCGAAATCGGAAGTATCCTGTTAATTTTTATTCTCTTTATAGTATCGAAATACGAATTTTGGGATATAAACGGATTTTTTTTTAAAGTAAATGTAGAAATACATTTTTTTCAGGAAATCATGGGGTCATAGATCTGAATAAATGGTTTGAATTTCAACTCGATACCTCCATGCGTTCCTAAGAAAAAGGCTTTAGACAGATAGGCGGATAACAAGTGATTTTATAAGGTTACCTTTTCTTCTTAAAAGGTACGAAATCATAAAAATCTACGCGCTCGAGTACTTTAGAGGTAATTTTTTTTTACAACTTTGAGATTCACTCATTTCCTTATGCTACGCTCAAATCATTAGATTATTGAAATATACACTCGATCGAGTTTTCTGAGGATCGATTTTTTTACTAATCTGACGGGCTGCCATCAACGCGCCCACATATGAAGAGTACGTATATGGCAGGGGTACACTACAGGGTATAAGGTCTCACCATATGATTTTCTGACCCGTTCGAGTAACGCGTAAAAATCACGCTTCCTACCTTAAAATGCTGTTATGAATACAGCTTTTTGTTAAAAAAAAAAGCTATTTCTAATCGCTATATATTATATATATGTAATTGAATTTTTTTTTTATATATTAATGTATATCAGTATGTAAATTATACCATGTAGTTCTATAAGTAAGTTTATTATTTTAACACATTTTTTTAATAGTAGTAGTCTTTTTTAAGTTAAAGGTTGCCTGGTAAAGATCACCTGTGGGTGATAAGGCCGCCTTCACACCATTTTTCATTTGTTTTTTTTTTGTTTCGGTTTAAGTTAATTTATGTTTGTTTTTTCGTTTTGTGTTTTAGTTAATTAATATCAATTATCGTGTAATAAAGTATTAAAATTAAAATAAGTTTTGACAATTATTTTATATATTATACTTGTAGATATATATTAGTATTTTTTTTATTTGGACAAAAATTTTGCCCATAAATTAAACACGCAGTTATAACATTTAATACCAACAAATAATTTTTTTTCGCAACTAACACTGGGTTACAATTTACCATATAAAAATTAAAAGGAAAGAAAATGAAAGTCACAATTTTTAAACCTAAATAAACCTTTATTTCATATGTAAATTAATTTACACATGGAAAATAATATAAAGCAGGGTCTTAATTAAAATGTCTCGTGATTGTTGTTTAAACAAATAAAATATGCACAAAATCAGATTCTATCCTCTAATAAAAAAAATGTATGAATTAATTTATCTTAAATTTAAACCTACATTATTTTTAATTGTTATTTAATATATTATATTATTATAACGAAAAAGTAAATACCAAAAGTCAGTTGAGTTAAACAAAAAAGATGCTTCTTAAATACACTTTGATCAATCAATAAAAAAATGTTTTCATTTGAGACTTGCACCTGCATTTGTAATATAAAAATTGTTTTGAAGAATGTGACAAGACAACATTTATAATAAATTGACGATTAGTATGATACGGTCATCTTAAATTCTAATGAAGTTTTTTATAGCTAGTCCATATCTACTAAGGTAATAGAGTTGAAGTAGATTTTATCTACCGTTGTTATAGTGTATTAAGTTTATTCATGACTGAAATTATTAAATCATCTAGCGCAAAGTAATGGGTGGGGATGTTACGTAATAAATCTATACTTACCAATAATAAAAAAGTGAACCATAATCTTTGTACTTTGTTCACTAAACTAGAACTGTGTTGAGAAAAGGCCGCGGAGGGCAGTGAAGAGCTTTTGCTTCTATAAATATGTATCTAATATTTTTTTTTAACTCTCATATAAAATTGTCGAATACAACAAGACTTCCGCACTTGATTTTCTATTATATTTGAACACTTAAGGCACAATAGATAGGTAAAATAAAAAAAAGTAATTAAGTAGGTGATATTTTTATTATATCTTCTTCAAGGATTTTAAATTACTTATTTTACCAATCTATCGAGCTCATGATTTTTGTGATAATTGTTTTACATTACAAAATACAGTCGACTGTCGTTAATTCAAACTAGTGATAATTTAAACCACTCTATAAATCAAAGTCATCACGAGTTCCCTAGAAAATCTCTTTATATTTCGAAATAAATCAATACATTTTTATCCACTTGGTAATTCGAACGATAGGCGTCCAACACATGATAATTCGAAGTTGCAGAGAGAAAGATTACGGAATTTGCAGAGGTAACATATTGAGACAAGTTCCAATTTGTATTTGTTTTCGTAATGATTACTTTGTCACACGCATTTTTATTGTAAATCGATTGATGAATATGTATATATTCATTATTATTATTCAATAATTCAAACTTTTATTCTTTTTTTTATTTCTCTCAAAAAATTCGGACAACTTGATATTTCAAACATTCGATAGTTCCTAATATTTTAAAGGTCCCTCGAGTTTCGAATTAACGAGAGTCGATTGTATATTAGAAGACAGCCCACAGGGCGAAATTCGAAACTAAGGAAAAAATGGTGAGGCACCGTGTTATAAAAATATTTGCACCGCTTCTTCTACGATGCTATACCTTCTTCCACACATTACATTACGCGACAGTTCTCTTCACCCTCGCGTATTTCTCCAAGCTGAAAATAAAAAGTAATTCTGTCTTAACACAGTAACTAAAGTAGCTAGCTACCAAAGTACGTAAAAATCTTTAAAACAGTTTACACTAGTATGTAGACACGGTACTTCAAGTGGAAGTTATTTCTATAATAATTGCATTTAATATAAGTGTTTTCTCAGAGGATGTATTTACTTAAGATATGTAAGTTTATTGCAATCTATCGCCACATATAGTTTAATATCTTAAAGTACCTGTTCACGACGTGGGAACTTATGTGCAAGTTCACGATGTCTCTGTGCACTTGTACTAATTTGACGCCGTTGCCGCTCTGACGTAGCTACCTCCTGCAATCATATAAAATATTACTAATCATAATCGAAAAAAAAACCGACAGAACAAGTAATCATAAAGAAAATGAAAAAATTGGCAATATAGTATCAGTAGTTTTATTTGTGTAACCATAAAAATATATTTAAAGAAAACTATTACTATTACTGTTGTTAAGCTATTTTTTACTAAGAAAAAAATCTAAATGAATTTGTTAGCTTATAACACACAATTTATTTAGTTGTGGCGTTATAAATATACAAGCATAAAAATATACAATTATTACATAAATATATTTTCAGTTTAATAAGTAAGATAAGTGTGCATCATTAATAAAGTTATTTCTAAAGGTATAAAATATATGTTTTAGCAGTTACATACCTCCTGATCATTATTAACCAGCTTGGTGGTGAAGGTGTCGGCGACGAACCATTTCTGTCCCTTCATGACGATGTCTCTGGGAGGGTCGTGGTCGACGCCTGCGTCCGCCGACCACACTGTGGATATCGCGCCGGGCTCGAGCTTCACTGTGCGGTGGAACTTGAATACTGTCTCCTGTTCACCTGCTTTGCGCAGGATTTGATATCCACCGAGGCTTAGTTCCTATAAAAAAAAATTTTAAAACTAATTAACAAAATTTTTTAGTTACATTAATAATTTTTACATTGCGATTTTTTAAAATTTGTATCAGTTTATATGGAAATTGATTTAATATGAAATCTCACGTTAGCGATCTTTCCTATTATGTAGGTGTTTAGAAGTCAAATACGCGACTGTTATAAGTGAGATACAAAAACCCAGCTATACATGACGAAAAAATATGATATATAACGCGACCCACCTTTTTCCCCTTGTTCCTGATCTTCACAAAGCTTCCATCGGGACATGCCTCGGCCACCTCCAGGTCCCCCTTGGCGCTGGACGTGACGCTGAAGTCTTGCAGGCTGCGCTCTTCGCTCTCGTCGAGTAGAGTGCGCTTGCGCGCAGCGCGGAGAGGCGTGGCGCGGCGGCCGGGCGTGGCGCGACCGCCGCTGGCGCTGGCCGCACTCATAGAGGCGCGCGATTCGCGACCCGGCGATTGGGATGTTAGGTTCAACCTACAATTATATAACATTATTAATTTAATATTATAATTTTTGTTTGTTACGTATTACAGTAGAAGAGGTGGTTGTGGCGCCGGGGCCCAAAGTGTGTGTATGGCAGGGTATGGATTCGATTCCCACTTGAGGAAATGAAATATTTAATATTTTCATCTCTTCGCCCTGGTGTTGAGCTAAAGCGTGGCGTTGAATTTCGTCACTTAACACGCAAATTCGGGAACAGTGTTTTAAAAGTAGATTCCCTCTCTCTTACATTACAATTTGGCAGTTCAATAGCTTAAATCATATAATAATATGGCACCCAGCGATTTTAATTTTTAGAAACGAGCGAATCCTTCAGCGCCACGTTATCTCCATATATATATTTTGTTAACCCTCAAATTTCATCTTCTTTAAGAAGAAACAAACAATAATATAACACAAATCCAATCACACCTGTCCTCCTCGCCTTCAATAAGCGCTCTATACGTAGCAATCTCATGGTCCAGGGATATCTTGATGTCCATAAGCGTGGCGTATTCACGTAGCTGAGCCGCCATTTCGTCACGAAGTCGGGCCAACTCCTGCTCCATTGACGCCAAGTCTTCGGCATGACGGGCACGCTCGGATTCTAGCTGACGTTCTAACTCACGGCACCGGTTCTGCAATAATTATATTATAATAATACTATTACTTTTTGTATGTACTGTAAAGTTATGCCACTTTTTTCAGTTACTTATCTGTTTTATTAAAAGTTGTTTCTATATTTTTATATGCTTATTCAAACACATGGGCACTCCACTGTTCACTTATTGTTTAAAAGAGAAACTGTGTCTGCAATGTGAATTTACCTTTGTGACACCAGAGAAATTAGAATAAATTATTTATATACATTCCCCCATTGTTATTCAAACCTACAACCAGTAAGTCAATTAACTAGATTCTTCTAGAAAGTTGCTATTATATAATATTATGTATAAAAATATACTCGTACTTACACTAAGAGAGGCGTTCTTGTTCTCCAGATCATTAAGCGTAGCGTTGAGGCTGTCGATGCGCGTGCGCATGGTGCGCAGTTCCTCCACGGCAACCGTGGCGGCGCTGCTGTTGCGAGTCGCCGCTGATTGCAAGTTCTTCATCTGTTTAGACAACAAAAGTATTACGTGTCACTCAATAAAAACATTATTAATCTCTTTATAGATACAAATATTACAAAGCTGAAGAATCATTTAGTGTGCTAATTTCATGTGTTCTCACCAGTGCGCGGTTACGTAAATAATTCATTCCTCAACGCCTCGGCCGCTCCATAGTAAAAAGGTACAAGCAAACAATGAAAATGTATGGTAGGATTATATACACTTATTACCTTATTCTCATAAAGAGCTTCAATTTCATCCCTATTGGCCTTGATATTAGCCTCCTGTTGTTCACGCAGCTCCTGTAAGCTTTGTTGTAGCTTAGCTTCATACTGCTGAGCCAGGCGACCATCTGATAGAGTAATAAATTAATTTTAGATAAACAAGCTTAAATTTTATAACACTTTGAAATTATTCTAGAAGCTATTGTCGATGAATTAAGATGTTTGTTTATGATAGCGTGTGTGGGTTAAAATTCTATTGGATGGGTTAAAATAATATTTTATATGATATTTACGTCGTGGCTATAATTAAGAATTCTTTCGCCTAAAATATCTTTAGAGGTGTAAAACATGAAAATACACGCACATTGCGAGATAGACAATCTTTGTCTTCCTCGCTGTATACGAAAGATGCAAAAATACAATCCGTCAAGATAAACTTATTATTTACTCAAATTTTATATGTATAATATGTACATATGAAATTTAATATATATTTAATACATTTTTTAAAGTATGTAAAACTTATTTATTGTTTTTAGCTTTTCCGCGGAACGTTGTCAACGTTTGTCAAGCGGAACCCGTGTTATGACAATCCGCTTCTCCCTTTCCGCCGAATTCTTGAAGCATCGCCTTTTGAGTAGCGAAACTTAACACCGGATTTTTTTTTGTTATTAGAGCTAGGAAATGAAAATATTTAATATTTTATTCCAATTGGGAGTAGCACCCACAACACGGGCACGTTTACAGTCTCGTATTTAAGCCTGCACTGCGTCAGGACGACCTCGATTATTATTCATATAGTTCTTTTTTAACTTACCAATTTCAGATATCTCAACCTGTCGTCTAGTGCGAGTCTCCTGCAACTCTTGCTGGAACACCTGGTCCTTGAAGGAGAGCTCCTCGCGCAGGCTTTGCACGGTATTCTCCATGTCGATGCGACACAGCATCTCCTCTTCCAGAGTCTTGCGGGTATCGGCGTATACTTTACGCAACTTCTCAAGCTCTTTGGCAAGTTCCTAAGTGATTTGTTTGAAAATTTAATATAAATTGATGTAACGTTACTTTTAGAAGCAGTAAATAATTCAGTAAATTCAGGTAACAATACTGTTATAGGTATGCCTTTTTTAAATTATAATAAGTTGATAAGTCATTCATTTTTACGAGACCATATTGTCTCAATTCGGAATTTTGAATTCATGTCGGAGACAATCGACAAATTCTATGTTCAAAATTCTTTAAATTTCACGAAAAATAAATTCGTATTTGAAACAAAATTTTGGATTAGTATAATTGTAATTTGAAAAGAAAGGTAAGTAATTTAATTAAAAACATTTCATACAACCAGTTTCTCACATTATTTAAACTTTAAATGATAAGTATGTACGATAAGTGGTTTTTAGGAACATTTTAGCACTTAATTTATTTTATATAGTATACATTTCAGTGTTTAAAGATTATATAGTAAATTTATACAGACCCTGGCCTCATCTTGAGCCTTCTTCTTGTCAGCAAGGGCAGTGTTGTATTTGTTACTTTCCTCAGTGTAGCGAGTTTCGTAATGACGCGCCAAGTTTTCGGCTTGCTGACAATCCTTAGTTTTCTTGTCCAAACTATAAAATTATACATAATATTGATAAGTAAGACTGAACACATCGTAGAATATAAAAAGTCGCACGACGTCTAGTGATCTTGACATACATTTGTACGATTATAGACGGCATACGTGTGCGAGTTCTTTATTACTATAGAGAAAATAGCACGAGGCAGGTTTGCATCAGTCGTTTACGTATACAAATAAATTAGTATAAGATTTTAGAAAGAATATTTTTGTCCCAGGTCGATGAAGCGTCCGCTTTCAATCCCTGGTACGAGTGACAAAAGTGCCCGACTCTCGCCCTCGGACTAACAGCGAACTTTTCATCCAGATTGGTCCGAAATTGTCACTAAGTCACTAATATTGATTGATAATAATCCGCGAATAATTTTCTCCCTACGTGCATAATGTACCATATTTTATTTAGGTAGCATCTTTCTTAATTATACAACAAATCTTATACAATTTATTAATTTATTATAAGTTTATTAGGCAAAATATCAATACAGACTCATATTTATATTCCCCTTTGTTATTTTATGTAAGCTTGCGTGACCATCGCCGATAACATCATAAAAGGGGAACTTTCATACGAAAATAACTCGAATGCGGAAGACGGGCGACTGTTATATAGAGCAAATAACCCTCTTGGTTCTATGAATATAACAACGTTCTTTATTTTCAACTTTCACACATCTATCGAATTTAATGGAAAAGGCAATGACAACCTTTAAACATATCCGATTCCATCTTTACACCCGTATGTTATGTTTATAATATACATTGAATGATAATGGAACCTAATATTGCACCAATAAGACACAATTTCTAATAAGAATCAACTATTCACATAATGAGTGTTGAATTTAAATCGAACTTAAAATTATCTTTTAGTCACTAGTCTAGACTTAATTTTTATACTATTGTTAGCTAAAAGTAAATCGGGATTGTAAACCAATTGGGAATTTTAAACTAATTAGGAATAGAAAACTTATTTTACTACTGATTCAGGAGAAATATTAGATTTTGTGTAGAATATTAGTATAATTTACGACTCAGTTGTCGTCGTCAATGGCATTGTAAGCTCCACAAACAGTGTAACCTGATCGAAGGCCGTTTTGGGTTACCACATTACTTACACATGACATAATACAGGGCTTCGTGTTCGTAAATAGTGACGATAACTTTGAATTATATACTCATTATTTTGGAAATACAATTAGATGTTTTGGAAATACAATCGTCCTCAAATGTCATTATCTTATCTTGTCATACGAATAGTTATTTTCGTATCTTAAATACAATAAAATTTTAATATCCTTGCAATAGGATTATTATTAATATTTTTAAACATTAGTGACATTCTATTTTATTTTTATATCATGTCTGGTTCCTGATCGCAACTTCGTTTGAATTCTTACTGTCCAGGGTAAAATTATATAACACGCGTGTTATTTTTTGGGATAAAAATATCTGTGTGCCGTACTTATATTTCATACAAAACTTAACATTATTTTAAAATTATACAAAAATATTGCGAAAGAGTAGCGTTTAGCAGTTCATAATATAAGGTATTACTAAAATAGTAACTTATTTAAAAAAAAGTTCTTCAAGAAATGTTATAGAATGGTAGTACATGTGACTAAACATGTGTTTTAGTTCAATTAAAAATATGTAGCCTCTTTTAATATATAATTATAGTTGTTGGTGACGATGCGGGAGGTGTTATAAATTTTAAATTTATTGTTGAATTATGAATTATAAATGTTTTACGACCTAATTATCGCAATGGTTTGTAATATATGTATATCTTTAGCTTTTATTTAGAATCAAGAATTAAGAAAACCTATACATTTTAGTACAGCGTTTTGTATATTAGTGCAATGATAACATTAAAGTATTCAATTAATATCGTATAGACAGAGAGTGAAGCCATCATTTTTACTTAAGCTAAGCTATGAAAAAAAAAACACAAACTTTAAAACACTTAACTTTTTTTAGTATAATATTGTGAAATTCAGCAGTAATTTTAAATTTTAAATAATCACAAAGGAACGTCTTTTGAAAACGTGTTTATAGTTTTTCGTGAATACACATTAGAATTTTGGAGTCACAGTTATATTTACTTGATTACGTCACCCGTGAAGTTACCATCTCGCATAATGAAAAGAGGCTATTTTAAGTTCGATATCCGAATGCGCGCGCTGAATTAATAGCAATGGCTTAAAAAACCATTTTATTTGAGGCTGGGATATTTAGTTATTATTTCGAATTAAGAACCTAACTAAGATTTCAGCTTATCTCATGGTCAATCTGAGAAAATGTACAAGAAGAATATTTTTTACCTAATCATTAACAATTTTGAAATTATGCATAAAGAAGCTTTTTTATTTTATTAAAACCAATATAATATTTTACAAAAATTTAATTCTGTAGGCGTATGGCAGCGATATATGTACATAGATGACGTAGTCATTGCAAGGCAATCAAATGACCACATGCCGTCAACTTGTCCTTATAAGAATTTAAGTTTTTTATTAATTAACAACATACATATATAACAAATGCCTTAGTATAAAAATTCTTAGTGACAAAATTAGGTTGTGGCGTGTGCCTGTAAACGCGATTTGTTGTGGGTTCGATCCCCACTCGAGGAAATGAAATATTTATTTAAATTTATTTATTTGTTTCTTTGCTCTGGTGTCAGCGAGACAAACCGCGGCGTTGAGTTCCGCCACTCAACTTGCAATGCCTTCAGAATTTGGTGGAAAATAGCGACTTTGTTTGTGGGATACAGTCTGAAGCTGACTTAGTATAAATGATTGTGCACTTATAACAAATACTTTTAACTGCTAAAAGCTAAAGGTAGATTCAGAATGATAATAAAAATGCTACAGATATTTTGCAAATTGTTTTAGGGAAGTAGCAGACTTTTGACAGGACCTACAGTCCAGTCGAAATACCCTGAATGAACACAAATGACATATCACTGGATTATTTTTGTCTACATTCTTTAATGACCATGTATTATATGGTAATTAAAAAGTAAAATAGTAGTAATAACACTATTATTTTCTAGTTGATTGTCTCTAAACAAAATGTCAACAACTTTAATAAGAAAAACATTTTGCATTGACAACATTCAATATTTAAGAGTCAACTCACAAGAGATAATTTAATGCTAGAGCAGATGTCTTCATATCTTTTTTTAAATATAAATTCAACCATCAGTAAATAGCTGTTTTAAAACTTGAATTGTACATTGCTTAGCAGGTTGTTGAGTTGGCAACCTAATATTAAAACTTTTTATTAAACCAAATAAATTTTTGCTTAATAAAGTTACTTTAAACAGTTCAAAAGGAGGCAACTGTCCTAGTTTGCACAAGTTAAAATAATGTAGTGAATGAATGAAAATATTTGTTTTGACATGTGGAATATTAATACAAAGCTATTGTTCACCTATACTTACTGTTCTTAATAATTATTTAATCTAATTTGGCTGTCTGTTTAAGATGTTACAACAAGTGAAAAAACAGCTTTCCACATATTCTAACATATAGTATGTAGGAAATGTGTAAACCTGTTTTTAGGTCCGTAGAAACAACCTGGTGTCAAGAAAACTGATTCTCCTTTTTTCATTTGTATTGGAGATATTGAGTATTGAGTCAGTGAAACTCAATGTCGGACTTTGTCTAGCCAGTGTGGGGAAATGTAAATAATTAATTAGTGAATAAAGAGTAAGGCCGCACCTACAACTAATATGTTTACATAAATTTGCTGTGCCAATGCAACTCAATGACAATATAGAAATATTGTGCTATAATTTTCCTACACATAGCAAGGCAGGCACATGAAACCTGGTAACCTGGTAATAAGACATTCTGTTTCATTAGAATTCTTCCTTTTCCTGCTTTCTGCCGAATTCTGAGGCAATGTGTGTTGAGTGGCGGAAGTTAACACTGCACTTTGCTTTGTTACCAGAATGAGAAAATTAAAATATTTCATTTCTCCAAGTGCGAATCAAACGCACAACTGGTTTTAGAATATTATATAAAAATAGTCTTCTTATTATTAGCCAATAATTATGGAAAAATAATTATTTAGGATTTTCTTTTTTATAATAAGATACCCCTACTCATAGTAAGTATAGTTTATAAACTATTCAAATCAAAATTTAAGTAATGTCATTGTATTTCTGGAACAATTAAAAAATCATGCATAATTGGAATATATACAAATAAATAAATAACTTTTATAAACACTAGCTCCAATAGGCCTTGACATAAATAGATTGTAATTTTGGTAGTAGTAGGTAATGTAGGAAATGTCGATTTTACAATTTACATTTTGTTGCAATTTTTTCAGGCATATTTAGAAAATATTAATGTCTATAATTAAATATTTGTAATTCAATCGTGTCTATTTGTTTACTAACAAATCTACTAAGTAATATAATCATAATTTGATATATTTGCTAAATTTAAATGTTTATATAGTATGTGATTGGATTGTTATATTGAGGTATGATGTCACTATGTCGTAAAGGCGAGGTCGCGCGCGCCCGTCATTCCAAGCTTAAACCTAAACGCCGTCGATGACGTAAACTATGCTAAGGTTAACCGGAAAGGAATACTCAATATTTAAGAATTTCTGGGAAACAAATAGCATTGAGTATATAAAATATTTATAAATTTTAATTTAATTAAAATAGTAAACACTCACCGTTTCTTAAGATCGTCATTTTCTTCGTACAATCTCTTCAAGTCAATTTCAAGTTTTGCTTTTTCCCTTGATGTATCATCTAGTAACTTTCTTGCATCTTGTAATTCATTTTCATACATTCCCTTAATGTTAGAGACTTCACGTGTGACCACCTCCTGTGTTGTTTGAATTTCACGACGAAGTCCAGAGTTTTCACTCTCAAGCTGACGGACTTTATCAATATAGGCTGCGAGACGGTCATTAAGATTTTGTAAAGCATCTTTTTCTTGAAGTCGTGTATGTCTTGTTGGACTTAATGGACTGTTGGGTCGACCGGCAGAACTTGAAGGGCGGCTACCAACAGGAGTGCTAGATTGCTGAGGGCTTTGCACTGATGACACAACACTTACATTGGATGACGATGTTACAGTCTTTTTAGATTTGGATGACATTTTAAAGCAGTATTTCAGTCACAAACAAAAACAAATACACGGATTACTCCTCACAGAATTCAACTATCGAGTATCGGCGGCAAGCATATAACTCGGGTTCTCAACTTGTAAAAAGCCAAGCTAAAATGATCACGTGACCATTGAGTCATAACAAAATGTCGCCATTAGCGTAAATCAGCCGAAATAAAAAAACTTCTTACATTACAATTTGATACAGTTTACAAGCACTTAAAATACGTAAAATAAGATACAAAATTGTTTAAATTATAGTAAATAAAATAAAAAAAAACTTTGAAAGTGATATATAATCTGTGCTAATTATTATATTTAACATTTATAAGCTGTAGTGGATATAATAAATTGCTTTTTTTTAATCTATCTTAAATTGTAAAAATGAAAAGTCCTTATCATTTACACTTGCACTCTTTGCATGTTTTCATTTTTTAAAGTCAAATGTTCTCTCAAAATTAATGTTGAATTATACATTTAATATTATGTTGCAGCGTTATAGTGTTTTACAATTAATAAATTAGTGAAACTTTAGTGACGTATAGTTTTGATGTCAATAAAAATATTCAGCTGATTTTTGTTTACGAAATAACGATAATGTATTCGTTCGAAGGAGATTTTAGGCGTAAACCACAGCAAAATCTAGCAGGTGCTAGTGCTCAACATAAAACAGATAGAGATACACTCATTCAACAATTGCAACAGCAAAGGCAAAAACGAGAGGTTAGTGCTAATAGTTGTTTTTCGTGTTTATATATTTAATATTTTTATGTGTGTGTGTGTGTCATGAAAAAATTTAATTTAAACTTCGTATTGTGAATTACTTATAATTCAATACAATAAATATATTTTCGTGCCATTTATAGGAACACAGAAAGCGATTACACAGTACAATAAAAATACAAGCGTATGTTCGCAGTTATCTTATTAGGAAAAGGTGTAAACAACGTGAAAGAGAAGAATTTGATGGTATATTTGTAAAAGTAAACAATGATGATCAAGCATTGATAACAGTTCTTTTAACGAAAATTCTGTTTTTTTATGATGATATGAAAGATGGCACAAGATTGGTAAGAAGTTATAAAACATTTCTCAAAAAGAAAAATAACATTTTTTATATTTTAATGAATCATAAATAATAATTTATAGGTATCAGTATCTCAGCTTCTATTGAAACAGTGGAAAAGAATATTACAGGGATGTGGTTCTGTTGTGCAAATTAGACGTCTATTGGCTTTACATCTGCGCTTGTTAAAAAATGACAATGAGGTATAATTTTTTTATTATAATGATTTAGCTGATTTTAAGCTTAAAGCTTATTAAAAAATGAATTAAATATGAAAATAAATTATAATTCTAGATACCGTTAGCTGTTCCGTTAAGGATGTTTGAAGTGTTTACTTCTGTGAACTCAGCTGAAGATTTAGTGAATTGTGATGAAGCTGTCAGTAAAATAGGGTCAACATTTTTATATTTAATAAAAAGAGGTAATTACAATTTTGAGAAAACTAATATACATCAATATATATTCGCAATTTCATCCTTTCACTGTTATGCAGGGTAGACAGCATAGACACATACCTAGTATTAAGATACTCCAATGCCTATATTCACTCAATTTGCAAGACATTATGTGTCAAGGTGTAGAATGTACATACCCACTTTTTCTACCAGCAGAGAAATGAAAACAATTAAAATATAATTATTCTCCCAAGTGGGGATCCCATCGGGATACCTACAACCACTGAATTTACAGTTAGATGCTCCCACTGCTCCATAATATCATGTACGAAAATATATGTCTGAAAATATTTCATACTAGCAATCTGTTCATAGCTTCATCTACATAATCTGCATAATTATTTGTATACTAATTTGAATTATTTTAGTGTTCATTATCTTTGTAAAGGCGATATCTATACTTGGTAAACTAATGTTTTAGCTAATTATTTTGTAGCAATTGTGTCAAACAAAATATTTTATATTGATATAACTTTACTTATTTCTGAACCAATTTAAATAAAAGAAACACTAAATGTTAAAGAAAATTTGCCAAAATACAATAGTGAAACTTCATTTAAATTAATTAAGCCGTTTCTGAGATTAGTGTGAAAAACATCAGACAAACAGATAAAAATTTCAAAAATCGCAGTATTGGGTTTGATTTTTTGGTTTCCCTAGTGGGAATCAAACCCACAACTATTGCTTTTAGTCATGGATAACTTAAAAATACCAGTATATTTTACTAAAGTCTTTGTTTACATTCAACTATTTTTTTATTTTTATTAGAATTCCAAGGACTATTAATTGATTAAATATCCTACAAAAAGAGGAGATTATCAACTTGATTGCCTTTATTATTAAAAGTCAAACTGTGCAAAGCTGCAATTAATAATATTAACTTTACATTTCTTTTAGGCTATTTTCAAGATTTATGTCAGCTGTTATGTAAGAAAACACCACCACTATACGGTCCTTCTCCGAATCCTCCAACGCCTCTGTGTGGGGCGTTATTAGACCTCATACAGAGACCTCTTCATCTTACAACACATATTAACTCACTTGAATATAAGTAAGTACTTTATTATAAGAAATACAATTTATGCATATTTTAGTATTAACTTAGATACAAGTAATTGTATTTTTCTTATATGAGAAATAATTATTTTTATAAATATTAATATTATAAAGTTGCTTCGTGTTTTCTGTGCAATATGAGTCAAAGTGGCGGGACTGAACACTGCATTCGAATTGTAATAATTTAAAGATAATAATTTTCATTTGTGGGATCTGAACCCACACTCATCACATTTATAGTCTGCCTTTATTAGAATATATAGTCCACAATTTATCAAATATATTACAATTTTGCACACAGTGACACAGTCATGACAGAGTTTACCTCCTCATTTCTCTGTAATCCATACCCTGAGCCAGTGGAAATGTATATTCTACCAGCTGTAGCCCAGGATTCAAGTAAAAAATTTCCATTCTTGCCACTCTTACGGTGTCTATCTGAAGATAAGTTTAGTTCCGGAAAAGTTTCCAATGATTCATGGCTATTGCATTCCATACTTACTTTAGAACCTCGAGGATTCAGTGAGTTTATTTATGATTATTTCTTAATATTAATGTTTATTTTTTAAAATTGAAACATTACATATAAGTAAAATTACTAGAAAATTATATTTAAAATTTAATTATATTAGGCTTACAAAATTTCAATATATTTTCAGCTAATGATATCCAAAAATTAGATAACACAAGGTTGCCACATAATCGAATTGTAATGGAATATCTAAAAATAATAGGCAATTTGACAATAAATGTTTGTAATAAACAAATTTCATATGATTATGAAGATTCGCTCTACAGTAAAGAAACCGCAGCCGACAATGATGATGATAGTGACAGTGATAGCGAACCCAACCCTACCTCGGTGAGAGAACAAATGCTTTTAACAAGATGTATAGAGTTATTGAATGAGCCGGACAGAAGTGTCATGACAACATGTTCTCAGATCACAGAAAGTGATTTATGTGATGAGTTTCTTGATAGTATGTCAAGGATTTGTCACAATCTGCTGTTGAGTCATAGGATGGCATTGCATAAGTATAGGTAAGATAAAATTTAATTCATTGTTAAAATTATTGCTGAACTTTGATTGGTTCATGCTTTTTTAATTTTTTTTAGCTTTACCTTTTTTCCCACAATTTTCGAGTCATTGCTTACGAAGTGGCAGAACTCAGTACCTCGCTTTGTCTTTTTACTAGACAGAGGAAATATAAATAGTTATGAATGGGAATTAAATCCATAGCCTTCACGTTTACAACCAGATCCTGTGGTGCTGCGCCATAACGGCCTGCCTCAATTCGCTGACAATTTATTGATATTAATTAATTATATTTTTATGGAATGACAGTATTTACATAATTATCTATTAAGCCAAGTAGTTCTGGTCTCATTGATTTGTAATTTATATTTGTTATATATTTTCAGATTGCTATACACGTTAGCGTTTAAGCCAATATTTTTACGTGGTTTATGGCAGTGGCTAAGCAGTATGAGTCATCAGTCCTCTTTCGGAGGGTCGTCCACTCTATTACTCGCGGCACTCTCAAGGGGCATGGGAACAGAGACCTCGGTTTTAGGAGTGCATAGGCTATTGGCGCCTTTGGCAGTCTTTTGTGCACTCTTCTCTTTATTAATTGGCACATTGCATGATACAGAGTTCTTCAGGGATACAGATGGTGATGAGAAAATGAATGGTAAGATTTGTTTTTTTTGTATGCTAGTTAGACTATACTCGTATATGGTATTATTGTAATTAAACTGAAAAACATTCCGAAGTTTGTTTTTAGGACCTTTGGTCCGGTCGTTGAGTTCCGTCAAACAATACGCAATATTTCCAAAATAGGACAGAAACTGGGAAACTGAGTGTACATGTTTCCTCTGCCACTCTGCTATGCGGGATAAAGCGTGAAGCTGTATGTAATATTTTTAACCTTTTATAATTTCTTTTAGTGGCGAGTACATCAACGCCGAATGCAGGACGAATACATGCATTCGATTTCTCAGAGCTGGGCGGTCTTTGTCGTACTTTAAAGCAAGTTTGCTTGGGCTTAGTGGAGCTTGCCTATCCTGAGTCGCGGCCATTTTTTACCGGCCAATATAAAGACGCGGTCGGTGGCAATCAAGTTGAAATGGATAGAAATCATACACCAGCGTGGGCTCATTTGTTTAAAGTAATTTTTTAAAATTATTTTTCTTAATTAAGCGGTTAAAAATGTTGACTTACAGAAGTAGTAACATAAACTCATCATAATAAGATTTTAAAACAATTTCTAATGTTGTAATTGTCTAATCTGAAATGTAAATTAATAAATAGAAAATGTGAATTAAAAAATGTCGCCTAAATTGGTACAGATTTTATGATGTAATATTTGTTATTTACAAACATATTTCAGGTATGCACTCAACTCCTACGTTCGCTGTACGCGCGCGACGCCCGCCTGCAGTTCTGCTCAATAGGCGCGGGCGCGGAGAGCGCGTGGACAGCGGCGGGCGCGGGCGTGGCCAGCGCGGCGGCGGAGGCCGCATTGGCGGCGAGGCCCCGCACCGCGCGCCCCTACAGGACCATGCCTATGGCGGTGTCCGACCAAGGTGGGTCTGCTTGTTAAATGTGACAGTTGGTGCGATACCCAGTCGGAGGAATGAATTGTTTAATCTAGTAACAAGACAAAGCGCGGTCTAGAGTTCCGCCACTCAATACGCAATGTCTCGAAATTTTGGCGGCATCTGAAGAGCACAGTGTCTTAAAATTAGGTCTTCTTTGCCTGCCCTGCTATATGTTGACTGTAGTGTAAATTATAATGTAATAAAGATTTAATTATGTTTATTATTTTATTTTCAGATGAAGGACCACCGTTAATCGTCAAAGAATTAAGGACAGTTACAATTTTGCGAGAGATTCCCTTTGTTGTTCCATTTTCCACGCGAGTTTTGATATTTCAAGGACTTCTGATGAGGTTTGAAAAATATATATGTTTTAATTTATATTATTTTGATTATTATCTATTTTATCTATCTATCTTTTTTTTATTTTGAATTGAAAATTGATTGAAATTATGATTTTGTAAACAGCTTCTTCAAAATTTTTAAGACAACCAATAAATTATATATTATCATTGATTATTTATTTTAGTAGCCATTATACCTATTTGAATTAGTTAGGTTTATATATTTTTTTGTTTTTTAGGGAGAAACACGCCCATTGGTACGAAATGACCAACTTCAATGAAGGTCCTTCTATAGTGATAAGTGTACGTCGAACGCATTTATATGAAGATGCATTTGATAAATTAAGCCCTGATAATGGTGAGTCGGTGATGATTTATAATACGATTGATTAAATAAATTTATTTTGTATTTAATTGCATTAAAGATTTTATATTTATGAAAAGCGAACTACAGAAATAACACT
>FAPJ01029480.1:0-15428 GCA_001485985.1 Heliconius ethilla aerotome | reverse complement strand
CGCGTCCGGGCCCACTAGTAATTGATATATTCTCATATTTGATATAATAAATCTGTGTTTGTTTGTGACAAAACTGTATTTTTAACCGACTTCCAAAACAAGGAGGAGGTTCTCAATTAAATATTTTCGATTGTATTCGTATTCATTTATTCGATTAATTATTTTCTCTTCGTTTTCCCTATTGGATTATTATTATTAACTTGACATGGCTGTTTTTGAACGAGTAAATTAAATTATTCATTAACATCAAAATATTTGATTGTCAATCAACTCTGTTTATTACAAGAATAATCATGTAATTCAATAAGGCGAAGCCGCGGGCGGGCTGCTAGTATAAATATAAAATAGTATATTATTTAAATTTTGACCTAATAAATAATTCATTTAATACTTAAAACTTATAAAACTAAATGAAAATTATGACACCAAATCATAATCATTACTTAAATATAAACAGCTTTACTAATTACTGAACTCAGTATAAGTCATTAGAAATGACTTAAAATTAAAAGTAACGACTTAAAAAAAGGTATACATATTTAAAATTATCATTACAACAAAATGAAACTACCATAAAAAATAAAACAAAAAACGGAAGACGGAAGACGGAAGTGTCTTAATAGGAACGGAGTCTCTTAACACTAGGTTCCGCGGATCCCTGTACCTACACTGCCCCCGGGAACTTCACAGTGTCTGACTGTTAATGCGACGGTTATGGGATTAATTTCCACTCGAACGGATGAATTATAATAAGTTCTTTGATTTTCTTGATTATTACAAATTTTAAATGAAACTATTTTAAGCGGATTAATCGCGTATATTTAAATAAAAAAATAAATCAGCTTCACGCTGTATCCCGCACACAGCTGGATAGGCAGAGGGAACCTAGTGTTAAGACACTCCATTCGCCACTTCCTGCCGAATTCTGGAGGCATTACGTGTTGAGTGGCAGAATTCAACGCCGCATATTTAATATTATACATTTTTGGAAACCCGACGAACCCGACTAAAATAGTTTCATTTAAAACGGATGAATTATTATTTTCTAGTTTTGGGCAAGTCGTGCACGGGCCGATAATTCAAAACAAGACAACGGGAGTTTTTTAAAAAATATATTAAATTTGACTTTGAGCAGATATTTTGTACAAATATTTTTTTAATTTCATTATCCTTAATTTTTTCTCAGTAAAAATTCTGGGCTGGACTATTATCGGATGGGCGGAACGTCCCCTACCTCTCAGTCCTACGCCCACGCACATTGGTAGTCAGTTCAATTTCTTCCCGAGGAAGCGTTTATAGTTTAAAAGTTAATAAATAAAATTAGAATCTTAAGAAAATGTGTTAAGTCTTGTAATTAGTACCTACAATTAAAATAATTGATGAATGATTATGAATCAATTAACACCGCGGACATACAACGCTGTATAATATTTGCACGCAAGGGGTTTCAAGTTCAAGAAATACTACTTCGAGTTAAATCTCCTTTGAGCGCGCGCTCTAACATTTCATATGAGCGGGCGCCGTCGTACTACGTACCGACTAGGAATTGGAAGGAATAATTAACTATGCGAATATTTCAACAACTTATGGCCTGAGATTAAATCTGCAGGGATCTAACTCCTTCCCGCGAATGAAAATTGAACCCGCGACCGTCGCGTTTGTAGTACTGTAGGACAGACGCTGCCGCCGCTTTAGGGACCTCTATTGTTTTAAATTATATTTATTATTATAAATAATTATATTATATATCTACTGATATATGTACGGTGGCGTAACGAAGTGGCGTAGACTGTTTTTCCTTTAATTTAAATTACTTGCCGTCTACAAACTAGGTTTGCCGGGAATTTAGTAATATGAAAAGAGTCATTTCCATATTGACTTAGAACGATGAAATTTTGCATGTAGGGATTGTTGAGAAACTCTAAAAGAGAAATAAAATATTTTATATTTTTATTTATACCCTCCGGTGTTGAGGCAAAGTGCGGCGTTGAGTTCCGCCGATCAACTGGAAAATTCGGCGGAGAGTGGGGTGCAGAGTCTTAAGGTTTCCCCTGCTTACCCTACTATAATATACATGCATGGATACATTATTGATGACACGATTGTTTGGACACCGTAGGTGCAAAGTATTTTTTTAGCAAGAAACATTTCGTACAAATGAAGCAAGACAGGATATAAGTACATATATATGTGAAAACCGGATATTTATGGCCAATTTAACGTTCGTTAATATTACCTTGATATATTGTGTAACGTATGTGCATTCTAACCAGCGCGATGTATGATGTGCTTGACAAGATTAATGTCAGTTCGATTTTAGTTTCAACAAAATTGTTGGAAGCAAATTAGTTTTTAAAATAAAAGTGGAGAAACTATCTATTAGCAAAATATAAAAATGTGAATCGAAAATCCCCGAATGGGAATCGAACCTACAATCGTCACGTTTACAGTCGGAGACTTGTGCCCCTGCGTCAAGATGGCCGAAATATATATTCCTTTTTTTCATAATTATAATTTTATTTAACTTTAGCACAAAAATTATAGTGTCATGGTCATTACGACCGTATATGTAGCTTAACAACATAGGAGGTTAGGTATCAGGTATTTTGCAAATATTTACATCATCGATTAGGATGAGCATTACATCTAGATCTATTCTTAATTTTGTTTCACAATTGGAGCAGTCCTTTACGTTTTATTTAAGCAAGAAACGAATATAAGTTTTAGATGAACTGCAAAATTTGTATAATATATATAATACGAGCATGCTAAAATGGTAGTCGCCCCCAACTTTCTTTGCGTTTATATCATAAGACGTAAAACAGAAAATGTTATTTTTCCTGTTAGAAATTACGAGATTTCTTCTCTTATCTCTACCCTACACTACCTAACCTACCTACATGCCAAATTTATATTTTCTAAGTCTGTATTTAGATTCGTCTGTGCATTGTCTGTCAAGTAGGTACGGATTTTTTTTATATTTATATAGATTTCATAAAGAAAAACTAGTTACTGATACCAAATTTACCCAGTCGATTTCATTCCACAATTCAATTGATCCACAAGACAAAGCGCGGCGTCGAGTTACGCCACTCAACACGCAACGTTTGAAAAAAAACGGCCGACAGTGGGAAATGATGTGCCTATGTTCCTTATGGCTACCCTGTTAAATTCAGGATATAGCGTGAAGCTAGAAAAATATATACTATACTTAGCTAGTCGATTTACTCAGTTAAAGCATATAATTATGTTGTTATTTTCTATTCAGGCAAAATGTCACCATACATAGAAAGCACGACAACGACGACCACAGAAGAACCATTAGTCGACCACTACGAGAAGCTCATAGCGCCACAGGCAGACAATAGGAAATATGAGATCGTATATCAAAATTTGATAACTTTCGGTTACGGTCACGCCGCGGCGCTGTACGGGTTGTACCTAGCATGTACCACTGCAACTTGGAGTACTATAATTTTTCGTAAGTATTTTCATTGTTAATTAATGACGTCGTGGACTGTATATGCGACAGCTGTGGGTTCGATTCCCATTATTGAGAATAAATTATTTTCATATTTCCATTTTCTCGCTCTGGTAATAAGAAAAAACATCGCTATATATCCATTTCACCATGAGGGCGTAGCCACAGGTGAGCTAGTATATTTACTTGTCAAAGTTACATATCTCATTATTTTTTGTTACTACTGATTCCCTCAAGTTAATTAATAAAGATTCCTTCAGACCTGAGAAAAACCTGCGCCATACAGAAATGTAAGGAAGTTACAGAAAAACATAATAAAGTGCGTGACTACTACTAATTTGTTATTAAATAATTTCAACATTATAGTATAGTACGTCAATCATCTCGTTTTCTTAAACAAGTCAAAGGTTTAATAATAACCCATTGTTCATGATAGTTTCAAGGGCACAGTGTATAAATGCCTAATTATATTTGTTTTTCATTATTTATGATATGGTTAAATTAATTTAATATTTCCGTTTTATTCCGTCACGCTAAGTATACAGTGTCTGTGAAACACGGAAAATTGAGATTTTTTTTAGCTTCACGCTACATCCCGCAAATAGCATGATATTCAAAGTATTGCGACACTCCGTTCCACTTGCACCTTCAAATGTTCGAAACATTTGTCTTATTACCAGAGCGAAAAATAAAGATAATTTGTTCCCACGAGTAGGAATCGAACGCAAAACTGACGCAGGACAATTTTACATGTTTCTATTCTATTATGTCTCGACATACAGATCTATAATCTGTACTAGTATTACAAAGCTGAAGAGTTTGTTTTGTTGAACGCGCTTATCTCATGAACTAATGATATAAATAGGCTAATTATTACCTATTTGTGTTGGATAGGTCGTTTACCTTTAAGACTATATTAGCCAGGGGCGGCTCTAGCTCCCGTGTACAATGAAACCCTGGCGCACCCCAACCGTGAGGGCCTGAGGGAAGAAGCGCCGCAACGCCCCTGAGACGGCGTGTGCATTGTACACCCTATAGGTTAAGCCGCCCCTGATATTACCTATTCCATTACGATTAATAAGAGCATAGCAACAATAAAAAATTTTGCAAAAATGGTATAGCACGAGAGTTGCGTGTTGCGTAGATGGTCTTAAATAATCACATTATTAATTACAGATTACATATTATTTGCTGCCGCATCAATAGGCATAACGGCTGGTGCCCATCGTCTGTGGACTCACAGGGCGTATAAAGCTAAAATGCCTTTGCAAATAATACTTCTGGTGATGAATAGCTTGGCTTTCCAAAACACTGCCATCACTTGGGTACGGGACCATCGGTTACACCATAGGTGAGGCTAGGACATAATCCTACATACTGTGTATTTGAATTCGAGAGCGGCGTTAAGTACAATTATTCGAAAATTAGGCGGAAAATAGGGAATAAGCGTGAAGCTGTTTTTAGGGTATTGGAATTTTGAAAGGAAATTGAGCTTAACATATTTTTCCCCCAGCTCCCGTAATATTATGGCTAGAACGAAACTTAACGCCCCATTATACTTTCTAAAATATATAATGAAAAAATAAAGTCTTCCTATAAACTTAAAGGTATAGCGATACAGACGCGGACCCCCACAACGCGACAAGAGGTTTCTTCTTTTCACACATGGGCTGGTTGCTTGTGAGAAAACATCCCGAGGTTAAACGCCGCGGCAAGTTCATAGACATGTCGGATATTTACGCAAATCCCGTTCTGACATTTCAGAAGAAGTGAGTATAATTTTAATTTCACGTTTAAGCTGAGAGAACCTTGACGGTAGTCAAGAGACCCTGTTCTGACATTCCGCCCGAATTTGAGACAATGCGTGATCGTTACATTGGGAAAGAGATTAATACTCTACTGACATGCTCGGAATGCTAAACTAAGAGCTGAACTGACTACTGACAGACGAGGGAATTTAATTTTAATCGTATCATAATTATTTTAAAAATCATTATTACTATTACATTCAGAAAAGAAAAGTTGTTATAGAGAACAGTTATTAATAGTCACGAATTTCCGGGAAAAGTACTGTCAATGATAAAAATAACTTAAAAAGTTGCATAATTTATTTTATATATAAAACAATAAATAGGAAAAAAAGCGGTGTAAACAAGTCAGTACAAAAGTCAGTTGACGATTAAATTAAATTCTTTCATAAAATTATTAAAAAATTGAAGGTTGAAGAAAATAGAAGCTTTAACTTTTAAACATATATAATTATGTTAACTTCACACAATACTATATGTACAATCTATATAATATAAAACTGTTCCGTGACTGAGTGATTGACAGACAACGAGATGAAACTACTGATGTTAGAAAGTGGAAATTTGCCAGGCTAGGGAGTGTATGGGAGCACTAACAGAGGGTTTTTAGAAATTCCTACGGGAAAGAACAAACGTAGCCATATTATTTTTTAAGTGTTTTGAACCTATAATCAACCACGTATCTTTAAATCTCTTTCAATATTATGTACTTTAAAAATTTGAATATTATGTAAAAAAATTAGAGGTATTTAAAAAGACGACGAAGAAAGAAAAAGTAAATATAAAAACCTTTCAAGTTCCCTTGAAATAAGTGTTATAAATAATGTTCACGTATGACGCAACTCGGTCTTAATTGACATAACAGTAAATCATAAAAATAATATAATAAAAATGTTATTCAGTTAATAATTAAAAATAGCTTATAGATAATAATAGATATAATTTAGAAGTGCCTTTACCAACTAGGCAGTACTTGGGGAACGGAGTGTCTTAGCACTAGGTTCCCTCAGTCTACCCTACTAAATATTGATTGTAATATAATAATTTGTAATTAATAAATGTTGATAATTAATCAAAATTTTAGTTAATAATCATTAATATTAGGTTTTTAAAAGTAACATTATTAACAGACACACTATTTCAGATACGCACTACCATTCATCGGAACAATATGCTTCGTGCTGCCAACAATAATTCCCATGTACTTCTGGGGGGAGACTTTAAACACCGCTTGGCATCTGGCAGTTCTGAGATACGTATGCAACCTCCACAACGCATTCTTAGTGAACAGCGCCGCCCACATGTGGGGTAACAAGCCCTACGACAAGAGCATCCAACCAGCCCAGAACTTGGCAGTCTCCTTCTTCGCATTCGGGGAAGGCTTCCACAACTACCACCACGTGTTCCCGTGGGACTATAAAACGGCAGAATTGGGGAACAACTATTTGAATGCAACCACGTATTTTATAGATTTTTTTACGCGCTTAGGATGGGCATACGACTTGAAAAGCGTTTCGGAAGATCATATACAATCTAGGTCCAGCCGCTGTGGGGACGGCAGCGATAGTTGGGGGCTTAAAAGCTAAGGTAACCTTTTTTTTAATGTTTTATTTATTATCTAGTTTTTCGTTTGTTGTATTGTGAAATTTATTAAATAGAAAGTCGTATCGTTGATCTATATACGTTTATGTATTTCAAGGTCCGACTATGATATGATATGTTTCGATGTGACACAAGTGTAGGTTAGGATGTTTCACGTGTCGGACACAGCTCTTACGGTACGAATAGACTATGACACAGATGTATACACTCAATGTATACATCTGTGTAAGTGTTCCTGTATCTCTCGGATACTGGCAGTCACTCCGTTCTCATTAAGACTACCGTTTCTTTCTGCCGAATGAATGAATGTTGAATTATTTCATTTCTTCGAGAGTTTCCAATGGAACCGCACGTGCGTCGCGACTGGTTACGGGTCAAAATTTCTGTCGTCTATTCGTACCATTAGTTATTTACCTTTAAGCTAGTAATAATAATAAAAGATATGTATGTAAAGAGACTGTGATAAAAATTGTGGATATGGTTATTTTTTACTATTAAAGTAATATTTATACGTTTTCGGTATTTTATTTACTTGTATCTAAATATTGACTATTATAAGGAAAAATTCTTATAAAAATAATAAAACAAACCCTAATATTTAAAAAAAAACTTTGTGCCATAAAAAAATATTTTAAATACATAATAAAAAAATATGCATGGTATTAACCTTATAGTTATATAGTATTAAAATAGTAATAATGATCATTATAGATATAAAAACCAGTTAAAAAAATAATATTTACTTTTGTAAACAACACTTAAAACTTATTGATTTTACGATGAGGCCGTCGTGCCACGTGTCACGTATGTGACAGTATATCCGACGGTCATGAGTTCGATTCCCAATCTGGTGAATGAATTACTTACATTGAATGTTGAATGGCGTTGACCACTCAATACGCAACGTTTTGAAAATTCAACAGTACGTGCTACGGGCATGGAGGAAAGAGTTTTTAGAGGGAAAACCAGGAAAGTTTCCAGGAAAATTCTGTGTAGGTTTCTCCTGATTACCCTGGTATACAAAGTCTTGCGTGAAACCGACAAAATGTATGTACTATTTATTAAATTATTTTAGGAAGAGTTGAAGAAAAAACATAAGTATATTTTTTACAACTTCTTCACGGTGGACTTTTGAGTGAGGTATTTTAATTGAATGTATAAGTTTAATGTTTGTGCAGCTAAGGAATGCCTTCACCTGAACCTCTACCAGCATGGAGAAAAGAATCTATTTCAATGCCTGAATTGGTGTCTAACTCACAACCGTCACGTTAACAGTCACACGCTATGCCACTGCGCCACGAGGGCCTTAAGGATGTTATCTTCTATTAGGGTGTACAATTATTAATTTAACCAAAATTAGATCGATCTTAACCCAAACTCAGACCTTGTGATCTAAAAGCGTACATACTAACCACGGATCTGTAGACCGCCTAAGAGGCCTAGTAAACGCTATAAAGGCGACAGTTATAGGCTCGTCTTGCACTGGGGCGAACAAATTATTTCATATTTTTATATCTTCACTCTGCTATCGAGACCAAGCGCGGCGTTAAATTCCGGCACTCAACACGCAATATGTCTCTGTCCAACCAAGTGTCTCAACAGTAAGTTCCCTCCGCTTGCCATGCTATAAGCGGGATACAGAGTAAAACTAAACAAAATATATTGACTAAAGCGATTACAGTCGGTACATAGTATTTTAAATACTGTTGAAACTGATATGAATTTTTACTACGAAAAGTCAACATAAAAAAAGTTATTGGATCATTAAAGATTTATGACACTTAATAATTTTGCAGTAAAATAAAATAGTTTTCGTATGAACAAACAAGTATAGAACAAATTGTAGGTGTAGCACGCTAAGTTAGAAACACAGATTATCTATTAAGATGAACTGTGTTTTTAATTACCAGATAGCAGAATTGTATTCAGATATACAGTAAGGTGAACAAGTCACGGCCGCCATGTAGTTAGGTTCTCTGAACTTTTGCGCATTTTTTACTCGGTAAGAAAAAAAATTAGATGTAACAAAAATTGTAAAATAAAATCTGCACAGCTAACTTGACCCGACCCGACCCGAGCCGACCACGATTTATCGACCGTACTGTAACGAAGCCGTAATATTGCGGTGGCACAAGCACGCGACTGTAAACGCGACGATTCTGGGTTCGATTTACTCTAGTTACTTCGATTTATTTAATAGGTTGCTTGTCAACAAGCAGTATAAACCGGTTCAGCCAGTGTGTGGCGTGTCTCACCTAGCGCGTCAGGGCGCGCGTCGGGCGCGTGCGCGCCACACGCCAGCAGCAGGCGGCAGGCGGCGGCGGAGTCGCGGCGCGCGGCCAGCGCCAGCGCGCTGCTACCGCGCCCGTCGCACGCGTTCACTTTAGCACCTGGGGATGGAGGACATATTCATAATATTTTTATTATGTATTCCGTTTGACGTCTGACGTCCATTATGAGAGAGTACATCGCTTCTTACTGCTATGTTCCACTATGTATGCATGCTGTTTTATTTGTAATGCATTTGACACGAGACAAACCACTGAAGTACATGCTAATTTTTTTATGCAAAAAGACAATATAAAGACACTCCGCTCCCCATTGTCTGAGAAATTCTGGAGGCATTGCGCGTTGAGTAGCGGACCAATCAATGCATTTTGCTTCGACACCAAAGCGAAAAAATTAAAATATTAATTATTTTATTTCCTCAATTGGAAATCGAACCCACAGCCTGTCGCGATTACAGTCACACGCTTGTGTCCCTGTACCACAACTAGTCGCAAGATCAAATGGTTTTATTATATTATAATTTAACTATTTTCTTATATAAAAGGATATTTCACTTAGCAAAGTAGTTTTTACAACGCTTTGCTAGTATTATATCGCGTGATAAGTGGTATTAACTACTAAAGACTACTATTGCAATATTAATAAAAAACAAAAACCAACCATGTCGTAACAACAGATCCATAGCATCCAAATGTGCATTCTCCGTAGCGACGTGCAGCGGTGTCTGTCCGTCCTTGTTTTTCTCGTTGACCCTCGCACCTTTACGTATAAGGATCTCCATTACCTGTTTGAAAAATATAAATAATTTATTACAAATAAAAAAGTAAAAAAGTTACCAACATAAGTTTTACCACCCAATATAAAGATACAATGGTACCATTCATCTATGGCAGTGGCAACAAAAAAATCTTACTATAATACTGATGCATTTTCATTTTATCGTTTTTTGTAAAGACAAAAACCGACGTTGAGTTTCGCCAGTCAGCATATACATAAAAACAAAGATATATATTGCGCGGGGAAGCGAGTATCTTACACTAGGTTCCTCATATCCTGCTGTGCTGAAAAATACGTGAATTTGTTAAAAAAAAATATTAAAATACCTGTTTCCTTTTAGGGTAGACGCTGCCAGCTGCACAATGCAGTGGCCTGTCCCCAGTGCCCAAATGTTGGAAGTTAACTAGCTCTGTTATTCTTTCTTGTGGTACTGGGTTCGATACCGGCTGAGGGGTTATTGAACAGTTTGACACTTCCTAGAAAAAGAATAACTTTAATTATTTAAGATCTTTGTGGGCATAATGAAAATATACATATATTTTTTGAAAGTTTTCTAAAAAAGTTCTCAAAGTTTTACTCTTTATTCATTATAGAAAATAAAACAACTGCTTACTTGCTGTCCCAAAGACGACAATTGTTTTTTAACACGAGCCGGTTCCGCTAGTCTGCAAGCTTCTAGAAGACAGTGGCCGCGGTATTCAACTGAGAGGACATAAAATTATATTTAAAAAATATATAAATATGGGAGGCTAGTTGTGGTGCCGGGGCACAAAGTGTTACAGTAAAATCGAGTGGTTCGATGCCCACTCAAGGAAATAAAATATTTATTTCAATTAATATTTTCATTTCTACGCTCTAATATCAAGGCAAAGTGGGGAACACAGTGTTTTAACACTAGGTTGCCTCTACCTATCCTGTTGTAAACCTGCCTATCTTGTTGCGGAATACAGCGTGAAGCTGATTTTTTTTATAAATATGAGATGACACGGCCGGCCTGAAAAGTATGTCGGGTTGAAGTGGCTTGTTTGGTATGTCCAAATATGACACCCTGGCCAACAAGGAGGTAGACTGTCTGACAGCGGATACCGGGACCAATGCAAGGAAGTATCTATGAACACTACAATAACATATTTTCCACAGACATTTATTTTCCAGATCTATATGATTTTAACACAAAAAAAAAATATTTTTAAACTGAGCAAAATATATAGAACAAAATGACCCACACAAAATAATTCTTTACCCACCATAAAAGAAAATTTTAAAAATATGTAAAAATATATAATACTCACAGGTCAGTCTATCCCGTAGTTCCCGTGTAGGGGCCACATCCAACGCCGACTTCCCGTGACAGTTGAGCAGAGTGGGATCCGCGCCCTCGCTTAGTAATAATGAACACACCTGGCAAAATATGTCGTCAGTAATATCGTATACGTAATATCGTAAACGTTAGTAAAATAAGTTAGGAAATGTAAATTGTTAGTGAACATATAAATAATTATGAATTTTAAATATTTTTTTTATTATATGGTCCTAGTTTTTGAGTTAATCTTTTACTACCAAACATACGAAACACCAAATTTCTTTGTAGCATTAATTACTGTAAAATAAAACTCTCTACCTCCAACCGTGCTTTACTAGCAGCCTCATGCAGGGGCGTAAACGCCCACAGATCAGTCGCATTGACATCCGCTCCGGCTCGAACTAACAGCTCCGTTACTTCGTAGTGGCCGTAGGAACAGGCGTTGTGCAGCGGTACTAGGCCACTAAGGGAAAAATATGATATATATAATATTAGTTTTATCTTTTCTTTTCAGTTTCACACTGTATCTCGCATATAACAAGATAGGCGACTTTATGTTCTCCACGCACTGCTGAATTTTTGAGGCATTGCATGTTGAATGACAGACCTCAACACCGCGCTTTGCCTTATTACCAGAGCAAAGAAAGGAAAATATTGAATATTTCATTCACTATTGGATTGAACCCACAACCATTAGTGTTTACAGTCGCATTTTTGTGCCCCTGGGCCACGCCATTCACACTTTTAGATATTCACAATCACTGAAAACTTGTTTAATAATTTTACATTCATATCAAAGTTAATAAAATATACCTAGCGAAAACACTAGCGGTGCCACGTAGCGGTACAAGCGATCACACTTACCCCTTATCCTTAGCATGAACATCGGCCCCCCGCTGCAATAACAGCCGCACAGCGCGCGCGCGGTTGTACCCCGCGGCGAGGTGCAGGGCGGTTGAACGCCGCCCGTCAGCCGCGTGCACGTTAACATTTAACGGTGTTAGCAGAGCTGAGAGCCGCTCATCTGCGCCCGAGCGGGCTGCTTCTAGGACTTCTGCTGCGCAGTACTCACCTGAGGAATAATATATTAAATTACAATTAATGTGGAGATATAGTGGGTTTTGGATTCAAATCTTGATTATGGAGTATACAAAAAACGCCTTTAAAAATTAAAAGAACATATATTATCAGAAGGTTTGTGCAATTTCAAAACTTTATTTATCCTTTCTACTATGTATGTGAAATAAAATAATGGTCAATTTTGTATTTTTGAAATTTTCGAATAGTATAAAAACAAAAAACGGATTTAGCATGTTTACATTCTAAGCCCACAATGTGGCACACGCTAAGAACAGAAGGTAACTATGACCGAACATACAGTAGATTACATTGAAATGCTTAACATGACGTAATAGCCTATAGCAATCCTTAATAAATATACTATTCAATACAAAAAGATTTATAAATCAGTACTAGCAGGTCCTGAGATAAGTGTGTTTAACAAAACAAACTTTTAGCTTTATAATATAAGAATAGATTATGATTTTTATTTCACCACTAAATATCCACTATGTCTAAAATGCAGCACCATCAAACATTATATTATTATTATATTAATTTACATAATTTTTTATACATTTTTAAAATTATTGAGCTTCTTTGTTTCTTTTTAGTTTTTCATACATACACACTTTTTGTTTTACTTTATATCCTACCTGTCAGAACGGGCCGGGTGGCAGCATCAGCAAGATCGAGCGGTGTTTTGCCCTCCGTGTTCCTTATGTTCGGGTCGGCGCCGTGTTGGAGAAGAGCTTTAAAGGAAAAAATTTAAATAAATAAATATTTTATAATACTTTGGTAATAAATATTTGTACTATTATATTTGTATGTTATTGCATTTGCATTTTTAGCTTCACACTGTATCCCACACATGGCAGAGGGAACCTGGATTAAGACACTCAGTTCCTATTAAGAGACTTCTATTCACCACTCTCCTTAATTCAACGCTGGGCTGTGCTTTGTCGCCAGAGAGAGAAAATGAAAGTATTTCATTTCCTCAAGTGTGAATTGCCTACACTCTGTCACGTTTTCAGTCACATGCTTGTGCCTCTGCACCATGACTAGCCTCAATGTATACATTTCATATCTATAAGCAATACTCACCAATACAAACATCAACCTTCCCTTTTGCAGCAGCCTCATGCAATGGTGTATAGCCCCAGTTGTCTCTAGCTGCGGGAGGAGCCCCAGCAGACAATAGGGCTCTCACTACATCTGCATGACCAAAGGAACATGCATTGTGGAGTGGCTGTAGGCCTCCTTCATCCCGAGCTTGTAAAGCTGCACCACCAGCTATTAGTATTTCTACAACTTCTCTGCGACCATAGCCTGTAAAATACAATTTTTACTTTTTATCTTCACACTGTATCCTACACATATTCAAGATCAAGATTTCAAGATATTGCACATTGAGGAGTGGAATTTGATAGTGCTTTGTTCTCTTACCAGGTGAGGAAATAAATTTAACCCCCATGAGGATTCAATCTACAAATATTGTGCTGGAAAATATAAGTGTATTTTGTAATTTGGATAGAAAGGCTGCAAAATATTTCATCTTTTTTATATGCCATATACATCATGCATATAACTAGTGAAAACACTCCATTCTCCTTATACTTTGCCTTTCCATAACAGGGAAATGAAAATTTTTTTTTTTGAACAGTGATTGCACCCTTGATCATTACATTTACAGTATAATTAATTATGTTAAATAATTGTGTCATAAACATTTATTTTAAAGAATGATTGTATTAGTTAAAGATAAAGCTGAAGTAAATGAATATTCATGTTCCATCTTTAATGCATATTAATTATGTTTGAGTAGGTCAAATTAATTATTTGTCTATTGCTTTATAATATGCAAGCAAAATTTTGTAAACAATATTGAATATATAAATACATTATAATGTACAAGTAATATTGTTAAGTAATTATTCAATTTAAAATAGCCTTATAGTATTTTAAAAAAATCTTGAGTCATGCGAGTTGATATTTGACATCAACCTCTCAGCACAAGATACTGAGAAATAAATATCATGAATCATGACCAATAAGAATAGTCAGGAAGTTGTTATACATTAAGTAACTTATATCAGTATTCTAAAAGAGAACACGTAATAATCAAAAATAACAAGGAACTAAGAACTAAAGGAGATAAATCACGACATTCGGTGTAACCACTAACCGTGAACAATTATGCAATTATCAAAACAATAACCTTTCACTTTTGCATTGTTTTCCCAAAATATAATAATGTTGTGATATAATTTATTAAAGAACTGAACTCCTGACCTGCAGCGAAGTGTAAGGGTGTTGATTTACGTCCAGCTGTATCCCTAGCGTTCACTGTTTGTGGAGTAATTAGTTTTTTAACTCGAGCTACATCGCCAACTTTGCAGGCTTCAAACAAATCGCGTAGAGGATCTGAGGGAGCCGGCAGCGAGTCTAACGCCGACCCGAGCATAGAACGGCGGCTCGACATGTTAGATTATCACATTTATCACTCCGTCATTACACTTCCATGGTCGATTAAATGAAAATATCAAACGAAAACACGTACAATTACAGCTGCTTGTAGATTTGTTTGACAATTGAAGTGTTGCCAATGGTGTGTTTATGTTACCCCGTAATGTTTTTTTATATTTTACTTTTATAAGTTATGTTTTTAATTTTACAAAATAAGGATAACTTATATTCACTTTTAATTTCTAAACAAAATTTAAAGTGAATATAAAATGTATTTCATAATTTATAAATAGTTAATTTAGAAATGTGATAAAATAATCAATAAATAGATATGGAAAGAAAAATTAAAACATTATACGGTACCGTATATCAAATTTATATGGTAGGAATTATATTATATGATCTTAAAATTTAAATTGTTAAAAATATTTGTTATATTTTTATGTTTAAATTTAAAAAAAAAATCTTATACATTATCCATCATCCAAACAAAACAAAGATAAATTTTAACAAAACAGTCTATCTTTTGTTATTTACTTTTAAATAATTTATTAATTAATAATTAATTTACTTTAGTTTATAATATATAAGGGTCATACTCATATGAGTGTTATATTACAATAGCTATAACAAATAAAAAAAA
>FAPJ01029381.1:251-12448 GCA_001485985.1 Heliconius ethilla aerotome | reverse complement strand
CTTGCAACATGCGGTAAAAAAGGGTTAAGCTTCTATCTATTATCTACATTTAGAAACTTCTTCCCTCTGCATGCTTTATTCAGGGCAACTACGAATAGGTCTAAATTCTTGTATAAGCTGCACCCTCTTTCATATATTTGAGAGGACGTTTTTTAAATCTCAAAATACTTGTCTACTTATTTATAATCAAAAACTTATTCACAGGATTTTGAGCTTTTGAAATGATACAACTTTTGAAGGAACTTTAATCCCCTATTTCGTTTTTTAAGTTAATTCTTCCCCAACATTGATAGAAGCTTCTAATAATATTATATTACAAAAAAAAAACTCTACACACTTAGTGTTACGGTTCAATTTTCAATAATTACCGCTAAGGGGCGATTGTTCTTTGAAAGTAGAGTTCACAGTCAAATTTTTGGCTTTGGGTTTTTTAAGCCATGAATATAAAATAAAGATTTTATCCATCAAAATTTGATAAGTATCTTATATAATTTTATGGAATTATATAATTTTATAATGTTATAAGGACATTTTAAAATATCGCAAAATAATGCTAGTTTACATATAACTGTTTTCTTTACATAATTGTAATTAAGCGTGATGGCTGTGAGTTTGAAGCCTACGCCGCGCCGTATTCTAGTGCCTAATGTCTCGAATTGCCTCTCTTTTTTAGGTTTACTCTGTGTTCTCTCCTATATTTCCTATATAACCGCGAAGCTAATAATAATAAAAAATCTATATTTAAATACAGTTATATATAAGAACAAAAAGGATATAACAAAAAAATACAATCGAATTGATAACCTCCTTTTCTTACAGAAATCGGTTAAAAATGTACATTATCGAAGACAAATAACGTAACTTTACACAATACATATTACTAAGAAATTTAGCAATAAAAGATATCTTAACGTTTTTTTTAAATCGGTTAAACCTAGCCACAGCTTCTAGGCTTTATCAGAGCATGTATTCGCGTACAGATATAAATAAACCTGAACCTAATTAAAGAGACCTCGCAGAACATGTTTATAGCCACATATTATTAATAGATATGTGAAAAAAAATGGCCTTACGATTATGGAAAATTATTAAAAGTTGAAAGTTGTTTACAAGAAGAAAGAAAAATGTTAATTCTTAAGTTCATATAAATCATGTTTTATAAATTATAAATATGGAGCCTCCGGAGTTTAACACTGCTTCCCACTTTCCGCCCAATTTTCTAGACATCGCATGTTAAGTGGCGGAAATTAACGCCGCGCTTTGTCTACAAGGGCCGGAAAATAAAAATAGCTAATTATATTATATTAATAATATAATGATTATTCCCAGATTGGAGATTGAACTCCCAGCATTCGAGTTTATAATCAATCAGACGCGGTTCTACTGCGCCACTACATGTTTTAAAAGAATATACTCGTAAAATAAAACTATAATTCCAAATAAGAAATGCGAAACTATCAAAACGATCAGCGGAAAAACTATCTTTTAATTCTTATACAAAAAAACAAAAAAATATTTTAAAAATGAAAGAATATATGGTATTATGAAATACATTTAATTACTTACAGTATTTTTTGAGATAATACTTTTGACGTGCGTTAACTTTAAATATTGCACAAATGGAAGATAACCTTGTTTGATAAACTCACATATTATGAAACTAGACTTATATATTTCTTTTTCACCAAAGCAGATTCTTAGTTCAGAAAATTTAGTTCTATAAAACGTATAAAGAATAGAAGAATTAGAATCTATCCTGGCGTTCTACTTCTGACCACTAATCAATAAGTCTTTATTAAGCTACGTCGAAATCGCAAAATATCTTTCTACCTCTGGTATGAAAGTAAATAAAATCAGTATAATGAATTTAAAAATTCTCCTATTATTCTCCAACCCATCTCAGGAGCTATCATCGCTTAGACTTTATATACATGGGTCGAAAATTCCCCATTTTTTTCATTTGAATCCCCGACCATCGCCTCAACAGACTGAGCAGTATAGGTGGATAAAAAACTACCTAACACGTAATACGGTAGGTGCGACGCAATCGCAGGTAAACAGAAACCCAATATTGAAATGTAAATATCGAATGCACTGGCCATTCACTTGTCAAGTGGACTATGCAAGAGGCGTGAAAGAAATTTAATACCTAATTTTTTTGAGTCCTTGTGTAATTTTTTGCAATTATGTTTAGTAAAATTAAATAATAAAACAAATTTTAATTTTACGTAAAATCAATAAAATATTACTTATTTAAAGTTTATATTAGTTTTTTCAAATTCACGCTGTAACCAGGAGAAGCAGAGGAAACCTAGAGTTAAGACAGTTACGCACTTTCTTTTTTCACTAGAAATTTCGAAGCTGAATTTTCGGGGCATTATATGTTTAGTGGCGGCACTGAACGCCGCACTTTTTGCCATAGTACTATTTAAATTTATTTGTATAAGGTAATAGAAAAAAGGAAGAAATAATAATGGTTCAAAGAAAACAATTTCAGTTTAATAGATACAGTGCTGCCATCTCTTATAATGTTGAGACATTAATTTTGTAATATCATCAAAATTTTCAATTTTGTGCAACGTCGAGGTCCGCTAAATATGCAGTTTTTTTATTGAAAAAATTGGTTGCCGCTTAGGGAATAATATTTTTTTAAACTTAACGCCGTATCCCTAATATAGCGGAGTAGTTTATGTTAATACACTCCTTTCGGTTTCGTCACTCTTCGGCTAACTTCCGTGATAATGCGTGTTGAGTTGAGAAACTAAATGCCGCGTTTTGTATTCAAAATAATAATAATCATTAATATAGTATAAAAAAATGTAGAAACGCCCGCAAAAGTACAACAAAAGTGCATAAACGCTTATCAGCTATTTAAGCTATACACAATTACGAGACATTAAGAAAATAACAAAAGAATACTCAACATTTTTTACTGTTACCAACAATACACGGGTCTTTTTACAAATAATTTTCGTCAAAAGTAGGTATTTTATGTCTTACAAAGTGTCAGATTGTCACAAAAAGTTTGGGATACACTGTAACGTTATATTTTAAGAAGCAAAAAATACAGCATGTTAAATAAATGTGGGAAAAATTTAATAGCTATTCATAAATATAGCTGTAATATAATAAAATATACATTTAGGCAATTCTGTAAATGCGACAGGTTGTGGGTTCTATTCCCAATCGAGGAAATGGAATATTTAATATTTTCATTCCTTCGCTCTGGTGTGTAGGCAAAGCGCGGCTATAATTTCCGTCACTCAACACGCAATGCCTTCAGAATACGACAGAAAAAAGGGAAAAGTATCTCAATGGGAACAGAGTATCTTAATAGTAAGTTCCCAAGTTTCCTCCCCCTACCTTGCTATATGTGGGATACAGCGTAAAGCTGAAAAAAATGACAAATGTTTTTTTACTAATTTTAAGTACTAATTCCACGAATAGAAAATGAAAGTAATTGTAATAGACAACGTCACGAGATTATAAACGATTAGCCTCTTATAATATGACTTCAATAGCGTTTGTGTATCTGCCAAAATAAAAGACATCATGTGTTTTATTATCTCATTAATTGATTGATTTATCGATAAAATATTTAAATTATTTAGTATTTTTATATTTAAAATATTATATTTGTTTATAAAATGTTATTCTAAATATATTTCAAAAGTTAATCACTTATTTCGGTTGTATCTTTGTCGCTTAGCACGGTTGGCATACATAACATGTGTCAAGTGTCAAGACACTCCGTTTTCCACCTTCGCTCAGAAAACAAGACAATATAGCTGTCACATTGCCCATTGGCCGTGCTTGTCTTACTAGATTCGGTAAATGATAATAAGATCAATATTTATAAACTTTTAACAATTGTGCAGCTTACGTTTGGCACTTCGATAACGTAATCACAAAAAAATGACACAAAATTATTTTAGCAACAAAATACTAACTTAGGAGGCATATTGTACCTTCAAAGCCAATAAAATGTCGCCTTACCACTTTCGTTTCCGATAGTAAATTATCCTATACTAAACATTTACACAAAAAAACGAAATAAAAACTATTCCTAAAATATTCAACAAAAAAACTAGTTTAGTAATCCAAAACACCCACTATTATCCCGTATTCACCGTAGGCATCATCATAAAGCGTGTCAACGCTAGACGCCCTTGAGAACGACCTTGTCCTTGTGAAGGACGAACAGAGAACGTCAGATGAAATTAGTAAGGTTGTATCGCACATTGTAATTTTACACGTAAGATATACATATTATTTGATATCTTTGATAATTTGGATATTTTGTTTTTTTTTTGGGGAAATGTTTTGGTAGTTTGCGAAACACTGCAAGCGATGGCTATAGGTTCAAATATTACTTATAGAATATTTATGTTTATTTACAAGACAATCTGAGGCTGTCATGGCGTAGTGTGTGGCTATAAACGCGGCAGTTGTGAATTCGATTTCCACTTACCTTAAATTTTACGAAAATGGAACAGAAAGTATATGTAGTGTCTTAACACCAGGTTCCTTTAGCCTTTTATTTGCAGGATATGGAGTGCAACTGTATTATTTATAGACACAGAATGTGAAAAGAAAGTGATGTAACACTAGACTTCCCTTTTTTTAGTATGATTTTAAGTTATCTAGAAGGTACTTCATTTGTTATCAATATCAGACATGGTTTCAAGTTCACATGTGGTTAATTGATTATTCAGTAATTTATATACCCCATATTATGTATCAAAATGATCTCATTTTCAACAGATAAAAATAATCATTGATATATTATATTATTTATGAAAATCCAATGAAAAAGTCAGGCTGTCTTCAATATTAAATCACTATTAGTGATATAAATTATAAAATTATATAATGTAGAAGCCAAACTTTTTCTTATATCTTTGTAATAACAAAATACTAATTGGAGAAATATATTTTTTAAAATCAGCTCGGACTATAACATAATTATTACATAAAGTTGTTTTATCAATCTCGTATTGATAATTATTAATAAATATATGTATACATATAAGTAAACAAATTATAATTTGTATATATATATATATATATATATATTTTTCTTACAATTAAATTGTTAAATATATTAGATTTTCCTATACACTAAAATTATCAACAAAAACTCAATGCTGTATTTTGTCTACCAGAAAGGGGGAATGAAAATAATTAATTCGGCAGACAGTGGGTAACGTCTTAACACTAGGTTCCCTGTGCCTACTCTGCCATATGCGGGATACAGCGTGAAGCTGTAAAAAATAAACAAAAAATCTCTTTAGTATGTCTAGAATAATATTATGCAGCTGATAATATAATTTAGAGTTCAATTGAATCAAATAGAATTTTTTTTTTATATTGGATAGTGATGGAGGCCATAGGCCAATGGAGGCTTTAACATAATTGTTTCCATGCACCTGCAATAGGACCATGTCGACACTGTTATACAAGCCAGTTAGTAATATAACTTCTATTCTATTATATTCATAACTCTTCTAACTCTATATTTCTTACTTTCTTTATTATGTAACTCTTAGAATTTTTTGCATATTTCAAACATGTGTTAGGATCCATTAATAATTCACTATACAAAAATGTTAATGTAAACTATTTGCAAAAAATAAAGAGTTTTCTTAAAATATATTTTTTGTAATGCTTGGTGAAAAACACATATAATTTGATTTATAGGATTATAATTTAATCTATAGGGTAATTCGATTCCATAAAAAATAAAGTATATTTTAGAGGGTATGCATAAATTTGATTACTATAATTATAATAGAATCAATATGCAACAATTTATATTTTTGAATTTACCTCCAAATAACAAAAGAGGGTCTAAAGTACAATATGGTTTTAAATAGCTAGAATATTAATTTGTTCTATTTATATAAGAAGAAGGCTTTGTACTTGACCTATGCTCAGAAAAGGCCAGTTGATCTTAAATAATCAAATTTTTATTGTAAGATTGCAATAAGATTCTCATTATAATTAAAATTTGTCGTTCCATATGTAATTTTGGTTATTTCCAGATGTTTTGTGAAAAGAAAGAAACCACGCTTATGTTGTTTTTCGTAGCTCAAGGTTGATAAGATGTTTCAATTAGTAACAACTACTGTCACTATATAAAATTAAGAATGCGCAATAAGTTCTTACCTGGATTTTGTCGATCGGGCGAACCACTCAGCACTTATATTCAAATATCAAAGTTTGATATAGTGCTAAATAATCACCGAAAAAACTACATGTAATTTTCTTATCACCAAAAAACTAACACCATCGGACGGAACAACAAGAGAAAACACACCACAAAACCTACATGAAACAAACGATCGTCGTGTGGTACGAGTGAAAGAGATAGAAGACAAATGACAGGTAAAGCATAGACAAAATCAGCTGTTGACATGAACTGAGTAAATGCTGAATAATATATATCCCAATATTTATATTTTTATTTATAAATCTGGTAATGGGAAGAAAATCGTACAATAAAATTCACATAAAAATTTGTAAGATATATAAGATAGAGATTTATAAGTACTCATATATTTTAAATGTAAAATGGTAAGCACACATTGTTGTTTGATGATTTCTATATCGTTTATGTTTTTTTAAAATGTAGTTAAAGAGAGAAAAATATTTATAACTTCACTATTAATAGAGCTAGCTCTATAGTAATTTATGTACATTGAACTACTTCAATGTACATAATTATAATATTTAAAAACATTATTTTAATGGCATTCCCAATACATATCGAATCAAAATAAAATATTAAAATAAATATAGGTTAAATATCCTTAATAGTTATTTAAATATATATAAATCATAGACAATAAGTAATTTAGGTATTTTATATTCACTTATATCATATGTCAATTGTCAAATACAACCATCATAGTTGTTATAAAGTACTATAGATTTAATTAAATCGTAGCCTTTAAATAACAGCAATAATTTGATTTAGCTATTAGCATATAAGTACTTTTGTAGTATTCATCTACCTCAAGTAAATATATAGATAGTAAAAAATATATAGTGCTAAAATATACAAATAAACTTTTCTAAGCTCATCTAAGCTCTATAACCTTTCGTCATTGTGAAAAATTAGTCGCTAATGATCGCGGTTCGTAGTTAAAAGTATTATAAATTCCGACAAAATAAATATGGCAAAGGAAGAGGATGACGATAATTTGCCAGATAAAGACGCAGCGAAGGAGTTTTACGCCAAATACGAGCCGAAAGAAATTATTGGGAGGTATGTAGACAGGATGTTGATATTTATAAATCTAGGGCTTATTACGAAGTAATTGTATGAATTTTGTACTGTTGCCAATTTAATTATTTAGGTAGTGTATTCTAACATTTTTAGGTTTAACAAGGAGGTAGTCATTTAATATAAATGTTTAGTGACCTTGGCGCGTTTAAATAGATTTACACGATCGATAGTAGAGCAAACAAATGATGTCGCTTGGCATAAGTATTAAAAAAATACAAACTATGCGGAACTTTAATATTTCGTGAACTGTATGCATATTATTCTCAAGGATTTTTTGTCTATATTTTACAAAATTGTTTTTGCACATTTTTTATATTTTCAGAGGGATAAGTTCAACTGTAAGAAGATGTGTGGAAAAGGAGACAGGTAAAGAATATGCAGCAAAAATCATAGATCTCAGTCAGGAGTCACAAGATGGTGTTGACACTCATATAATGAGAGATGCTACTCGACAAGAGATCAACATATTGCGGATAGTTGCTGGCCATCCATATATTAGTGAGTGAGTTATTATAAATTTACAAAGCAAATAAAATTTATAATTAACAAATATCTTTCTGAATTATTATAGTATTTTTTATGTCCTTCACTTTTAATTTATTATTATGAGATTTGTATTGATTTATAAACATAAATGGACCTTTAATTTATATATTTCTTTAAAATATTATTTTAATGTCAAGTTTACTGCTTAAGTTCATTAAGTATTACTATTTGCTTACTTTCTTCTACTATGTAGGAAATATTTTAATTCTACTACTGCTATATTCTATATTTTTTATATAAAGTAGTTTTTTTTCAGCCTAATGGCTTGTCTAATAAGCAAGCAGGAACCTAGTGGAAAACACCACAATGACCTTAAATTAATGATTATTATTTTTTTATATTTCTACAAGAAAGCATAATAAATATATTTTCTTTTTAAACATAATTTATATTATATACATAAAAATATAATTTAAAAATAATTAGTTTAACATTTATACCTTTGTAGTACAGAGGCAGAGTGTCTGAATTTAAAAGGGATGGTTGTGCGTTCCATTCTGGCAAGTGGCAGAATTATTTTTATTTCCTCACTCTGGTCACACCATTCAATATCTCAAAAATTTGGCAATACATGATGATTTGGGTGCTTATTCTTCTAAACAGCTTTACAGAGTAGAACTATAAAAATCTGTTTTAGCTTAACCTTGTACATTTTTCAGTTGAACTGCAAGATGTATTTGAGTCGGAAACATTCATATTCTTGGTGTTTGAGTTGTGCAAGAATGGAGAACTTTTTGACTATCTTACTTCTGTTGTGACGCTATCAGAAAAGAAAACAAGATATATTATGAGGTAAAGTTTCTATTTAATTAATACAATTCTATTTAGTTAATACAATTTTTATATTTAATTGACTCAATTCTTTATATTAAAACATTTAATTAAACACAACAATTAATTTGCAAATCAGTTTACTTATTAAGTTATTTTTTGCAGACCACTTACTAAAAAATAATTTATGTAGTTATATAGTAGTTTTACTGTATATTTTTCCCAACATTTGACAAGCAGAGAGTGGAGTGTCTTGAAGTTAGATTATAAAGTCATGTTATTTTTTTTATAACAATTTTTTTCTAATATATATTTTGAAATATTATGTAGTTTATAATAATAAGAACATGTTCATATGAATTAGCAATTCTGATATAGCAAATGGAAGTTTGCTTATCTTATATTCAATGAGTGTTCTACTTAGAGTTATGTAATTTATATTATGTATGTGAGTATAGATCACCCATTGTGTTAGCCGATATGTTGAATGTATATATTATCAAATAAGGCTGTTTTATATGTGTTATGTTCTAAATGTTAAGACACTTCTCTTCCTGTCCGAATTGAGACATTGATTAGCGGAATTCAACGCCGCGCATTGTTTTGTTACCATAAAAAGAAATAACTGAATATTTAAGAGTGAATGGAACCCACAACCGTCATGTTTACAGTTAGATACTGTACAGCTAAGCCACGACGGTCTTCATTCTGACATTTTTTTAAGTATAATATTATGAATCCATTTTGCTTTTTTTATGATTATTACGTAGATAAATAACAATATTTTAAGGCTATATAAGTTTCGAAATCACTTTTTAAAAGTATAAGTATACTTTCGAATATTTTACAATGAAATAAAAATATATTTAGTTTGATTTAATAAACAATCCCCAAAAACTATTTGAACTCAAACTAACAATGTTTCATTATATCTAGGTATTACGTAAATATTTATTGTCTAAAATAAGATTAGTTCCTCGAATCAATCCTGTAGTAAACGTTGACCTCCCAAATGTTCTCGTTGTTTCCCTGATAAAATAAATATTATCAGTTTGTGCGTCATTGTATTATGTTTATTTAGTACTAACGACCCTAACTCGCTTACACTTATTATTATACTAAAATGATAAAAGGCCACCATGGCACAGTGGTACAACGTCTGCATGTAATCGCGACGGCTTCAATTCCCACTTAAGAAAGTAAATTATTTTTAATTCCTCGCTTTCGTAACAAAATTAAACGAGGCATTGGGTGCCGGGATTTATCACGCAACCCCATAAAATAGAGTGGTAGGAAATATGGAAACAGTGTTTTCTCTGCCAACCCTGCTGTATGTATATACGTAGGATGTAGTGAGAAACTGAAAAGAAAAGGAACTACGTTCACTGAAAATACCATGTAAAAGGACCCTTTTATTCAAAAGAATGAGTACTTCACGTATTGTAACACTAGGTTAACACGAACAATGCTTTGTCATATCAAGATTTACAGGTTTTCAACTAGCCATAGTAAATCTCTGTTGCAAGCCTCTTTCGTCTTAATCGTTTATGTGCTCATCCCGATTTTTGATCTCGATTTGTTTTAACTGTAATTTTAAAGTGTTTTTTTTAATAGTATATAAAATGGCTGTGTGCGTGTTTTGTAATCGGAATGTAGAGAATTGGGCACGTATCAACGAAGAACGTTTGGAGAGTGTTTATAATTTTATAAAGTAATTGTTATTTTATTATTTTGTTTTTAGAATAATAATAAAAAATAAAAGAGTGTTAATATGCATTACTGTACTGTAATAATAATTTATTTCACAAGAAACAGAACTGTTGCTTAGATACAGATTTATATTATTAATTCTTTACAATACAGATGATGCAAAATAAAAAATATATATAGAAATTTCCTGTATTTACAAGGTGACTTATAGGTTGTTAATAGAGAAAAGTGTAGTGTTACAATACTCTACTTTCCGCCATTCCTTAATGTTTAGAGATACTTAAAATAAAAATTTAAAATATGTTATTTCACAGACAAGTTTTAGAAGGCGTGAGGTACATCCACAGTAAGAACATAGTGCATCGTGATCTCAAGCCGGAAAACATCCTTTTGGACGATCAGCTCAATGTGAAGATAACGGACTTTGGTTTTGCGAAGGTGCTCAAAGATGGCGACGACAAGTTATTTGGTATGTTTATGTTTTTAGTAATTTTGCATGTTAAACTGTGATTTATGTATAATACACCAATAACCATAAGCAGGTAAAATATACAATAAAAATTAAATAAAATAAATCAGCTCATCACGCAGTCGCACCCGTACATAGCAGGGTAGGCAGAGGGAACCTAGTGTGGTATTAATAGGGAATAAGGATTTGACAATTGTTTTATGATTAATATCTATCTCTATTGAGCATTTCAATGTTGCCATATACAGCATATTAACAAATAATCATACTAACTTAATATTCATTAAAATTTATTTCAGAACTGTGCGGAACACCGGGCTACTTGGCGCCGGAAACGCTTAAGGCGAATATGTTTGAAGACGCACCCGGATACGGAAAAGAAGTTGACATGTAATAAATAACTAGCATTTTTCTAAAAAAATGTTTTTTTTTAAATATAATTTTAGAACGTATATACGTATTTGTTTTAGACAAACTAAGTGGCGTCTTTTTTGGTTGGTGTTGCCAATCGCAATAATTTATAATTCATAAGCATTTATAAGCCTTGCAATATAAAAAAATGGTCTTATTAAATAAAATAATAAATATATTTGCTATTCTGTAATCTGGTTAAATCGTATTACTAGGTTAAAAAAAACTTAATTTGCTTCACAGATGGGCGTGTGGCGTTATCATGTTTACTTTGTAAGTAGTATTTATATAGTTTTTTTTTCTTTTTATTTTAACCTCACGTAGGAAACGTAGGCGGGCCGTGATTATCTTTAAACTTTAAGTTTTGGGTTCAATTCTCACTCGAGGAAATGGAATGATGAATATTTTCATTTCTTCACTCTACGGCTCTAGTGTCGAGGCGCAACGTTGAACTCTGCCACTCAACACGCAATGTCTCCAGTATTGGGCAAAAAATGGGAGTACGGAGAGTCTTAACACTATGTGTCTACAAAATAAATTAAGTTCCTGAGATTAGCGCGTCCTACCGAACGAACTCTTCAATAGTATATCAGTATAAATATGTTATATTGATACATAAAAAAGTATTTTCGCAAAGCAAAAACATAATGCTGGTAAATTTTATGTTGCTTAACAACTCTTAAATTATTTATACAATTATCTTCGTTCGTTACTGAAATTTTGTTAATTGGCCCCAACATTATTTTATAATTAGATACTATTGCAGACAATGTGAAATCAGTTAACAATTCTTATTAAATGAATGTTGGTTAATGAACGCTTAGTATCAAATATGCTATTTAGTTATAAATACATATATATAACTGAATTTTATTTAACTCATATATTATAATATTTTGTTATTATATTAATATTTTAAGTTAATAATATTGATAGTGCATAGATTGAAGATGTTTATATTATTTAAAATGTGACTGAAAGTGTTTTTTTTTTATTATT
>FAPJ01029368.1:0-11188 GCA_001485985.1 Heliconius ethilla aerotome | reverse complement strand
CCACTTATTATAATTTTTTAACTTATTTCAATTATTTAGGCTTATATTTTCGCGGGCGAAAATATAAGCCTAAATAATTGGGCGGGGCGGGCCGCGTCCGGGCCCACTAGTAATTATTTATTTCCTCAAATGGGAATCAAACCCACAACCAATAAGTATACATCCCAATGTTGTTCCACGATGGATTCATTGTTTTACAATAAGTGCACTCACACGGTAACAAGGCAAACTGCCACTAAACATGAAAAGATGAGAACGGGAGTGACTTAAAAGGAACGGGAATATCTTAACACTAGGTTCCCAGATGGACCTGCCAGACCTGTGCAGGATGCAGAGTAAACCTATAAAAAGTGCACTCAAAGCTAAAGCACCCGAGGTTAATCACTAGTATTCTTGACCCGCTTTTAATTTAATATTATAAAGTATTTAAGCACACGTTTCGTAATTATTACTTAAGTGGAATGTCGTGACTATATTACTCATGTTCTTGGGAATCCCTAGATTTCTTTTAGCACAATTAGTATTGCTAGTATTGTATTATATCCGTATACTATGTTTTGCCCTGACTTTACTTTATTTTAGTTTTTGGGATCCTATACTAGACCTAGTTTTTAAGTCGTAGGTGCACATTATAGGTTAAATATGGACGAATATACTTTTAGAGATGTAATTTTTAAGATCGCATATGATTTTATTTCTAATGTACAGACATACAAACAGGCTTATATATAATTGTTTTACATTATATAGTATAGTCTTGGAACATTTAGGTATATGTTTTATGTATATAAAAATACATACAAAATTTATAATTTTATTATAACCAATTTTGCGATATGAACAAAATAAATAAGTTACAATAAACACAAGGAAAATGTTAAAATATAAGGTTTGTAAAAATATTAGCAAATAGTGATTTATTTTAAATTCTCTATATTTTCTTAAAATTTTCGAAAAATACCAAAGGCGTTATTTTAAACTTCATGCTATATCCCGCACTTAGAGCAGGTAGGGTAAGAACGTGAAAACCTAATTTTAAGAACTTAAGGCACTCCGTTTCCATTAAAACTTCCATTCCCCGTTTTCCACCGTATTCCACCGAGCTCAACGCCGCGGTTTACCTGAATATAATTTACACATATTTAAACGGCTATAAACGCGATAATTGCAGGTTCGATCCTCACTCGAGGAAATTCAACATTTACCACACCCATACCAAAAGGACAATATGCGGCGTTGAACTCCGCCTCACACCAATCTGGCTTGAAAATATATGACTATCTAACTTCAATATTTTCTCTTACGATTTGCTTTACATGTACGAGTATCTCAATGACGGGCCATTAGCCCCAACTCGTCATGCATTATTACACTTATTAGCAGATGAATGCGGTGCGAATGTTCCAAATTAATCATTATTCTTCGATTGATCACTTAAATATGCCCACAATAAGTGTATGAGAATGTGGTTTCTTTTTTCTTCTTCACATACCTACTATTTTATGAATGCCTATAACTATTTTTATATTTCAATTAAGGCTGATTCTCATATGGTAGTTTTGAATTCAAATCCCGTCTTGGTAATTCTCATATGGTAGTTTAAGGAAAATAAATTCTATCACCCAACACTCCATGGTTCTAAGTCCACAAGAAGCGGAGAACTGAATCACTTTATTAGACTCTTCGTCATAAACATATTTTATGTACAAAAACATAAATGCACTGTATGATACAAAAAGGAAGGTAAGCTGAGGAAACCTGGAACACTAATATAAAGGCACTCCACATATTTCCCTTCCTCACTTTCACGCTGTATCTCAATAAACGCTCACTTTAAACCGAATTCTGGAGGCATTGCGTGTTAAGTAGCGGATCTCAACGCCCTGCTTTGTCTCGTACTCAAGCGGTTATTGAACCCACAACCTGTCACTTTTACAGTCGCCCCTAAATCACGACTGGCTTAAAAGTAATGACAATTAAATTAGAAATTCTATTTGTTAATGCAGTGTTGAGTTTCGCCAATACACAAGGTTTTGAAAAATGGGTGGGGTAAATATCGGAGTGACTAAACTCTAAGCTCCTCCGAACCTGTCGTAAGCAGGATAAAGCATGACGCTAAAAAAAAGAAAGAAAATGCATCATTCTATCTAATCAATAGAAAGCAAACATAAAGGGCATTCAATGGTAAGGTCAAGAGAATCTGCACAATCATAAGAGCATTGATTTTAAACCATTACTCATCTTCAAATAATAGTTTGCACCCCATAGCTCGCTATGGTTTTAAATGTTATAAACGGATTGGATCCGACGAGGTATAGTACGGGTATGGCGAATATAGAGAATGTTATATATTTATATATTTCATATAGTGTTTTTGGTAGTGACGCAGTGGTACAAACAAAGGACTGTAAACAAGACGGTTTGCAACGTAAGGAAGTTTGTGGAAACTGGAGAACAGTGTCTTAATACTAGGATTCCTTCTGCCTACCCTGCTTTATGTGGGATGGAGCGAGAAGCTAAAGAAGATATTGTATTTTGTATTATTTAGGTTAACAGTCGATTATAAATCTATGCAGATAATAGAAATGTAACTGTACACAGTCTGTACATAGAAGATATTTAAGAAAAACTATTATTAGGGGCACTTATCAAAATAATAGAAAAATATATAAATTTAAGAAGAGGCAGTCAAGATAAGGTAAAAAACATGGGCGAAAGTTGATGGAAATATAATAATATAGAAAGGAGATCCAAATTAAAAGCTAAACAAAGTATAATAGGAGAATTAATAATACAATATTAATAAAATCAATATATCAAATATATAAATTAACATTACAGCTAAAAAAAACCAAACCTATAACAATTTGACGTCCAACGTCCACATACCAATACTCGTCCACCCCACCATAAGTTCACAGCAAGACGCAATTCCATCGACACTTTCATTAATTATTCCAAGTTAGATAAGACACTGCATTCTTAATGACCCACGGACAGGGGCCATTGCTCATCGGTGTGACTGTGCTCGCTTTTATTCTGTCGGGACGTCATTAAGCTTTGTATACATCGAAACGCATTCCTCGAGCTCATTCTTAATGCTGGACCATTATGGGATGCGATTTTGAAATGGTTTTCTTTTTTAATGTTTATCAATAGTTTTCTTTTTTTTTTATTGTTACAATATGGTTCCTACTCTTGTTTTTTCTTTACGATAGGTGGAGAAATTTCCATTCTCGAATTTCCGTCTTTTTAGGGTGATAAAAGTGGAGAAATGTATTTTATTTTTGTACCCTTACCTATCGATTACGACCGAGTTACGATCTGAAAATTATTCATATGGAATATTTTTACGATTCTTCAAGATAATATTTAACCTTTAACTCCGTACAAAATCTCTTGATAAATCAATAAATTTTATACAGCATCGGGTAATAAACGTATGCAGATACGTTTTTACTGTGACAGAATTGCAATTCGTACTTCCTCAATAAAAAGTATAGCAGGTAGGCAGTATGTATATATATTGTCTTGAATTCAGGCGGGGCGAGGAGACCGGAGTGTTTTTACACTAGATCCTCTCTGGCTAACTTGATGTGTACCAGTATGATTATCTAAACTTATATTGTTATGACCCCAAATTTTTTTTTCTTCGGTTTCATGCTTTTACGAATATATTAAACTTTGCTGTAGATATTCATAGGCACAAAAAGCTGTTTACATTTATAATGTAGGTATTGTATAAAATTCATATTCAATAATAAAGTCGATTTGCTCGAAATAGAATTTCATTATTAGGCAAATATAATGATAATATTGGTAATGTTCATTAACTACATACATACTATTTTATGCACCTACTCAACAATAAAAGTCCTTATATTTTTTTTAAAGGATAAAAAATAAAAGCCTACTTACTTTAGATTAAACTAAAGAAGCTTTAAAGAAGGATATTAATTTTTATTTAATATTATTCTATTCTAATACATGTAATGTAACATTTTACAATTTTGATTATTTAAAAATTAATTAATTTTATAAAATTGCTTATTATTCTTAATTTTATTGTCACCTATCTATATTTATATTGACATAATAAAAATCTTGAATCTCGATACCAAATATCAAATTACTTATTGGGAACGGAGTGTCCTGACACTTAATGCCTTGTGCCTACGCTGCTACATATGGGATACAGCATGAAAAATTGCATTTATATAATTTAATTTTAGGTAACTAATAATTATATAATACCTACACGACTGTAGTACAGTCAGTAAAAAAAATCTTATATCAATCCCAATAAAGGATTATGCTAATTTTTTAAATGACACACAAGAGTTGCCTTGACCAAAAACTTACAAACAAGTAATTCCATACCACACCAATAAAAACTAATGCTCCAAATTCAATATTTAGTGAATGAAAAACATATCATAAAGTTCGTATTTTGGTTATTATAATAAAAATTTGATCATACCATAACATATGCTCAAATGGAAGAAACTACAAAATCAGAGAACGTGAGAGATGTCGTTGAACGGAAAAGTATAATAGACCCTAATAAAGATGACGGCTCCTTAAAACCATTGGAAATGAAGACTTGGAGAAAAAAACGAAATAAAAGTGAAATCCTCGAGCTCTGATTGACCACAAATCAATATTAATGATCTAAGCCAGCGGGTGTCCTGGCCGCATGCTCTGTCCCTGTTGTGTCCATTGAAATGATAAGAAGAAGCGATGTTTGGACGCGACGCCCTTACAGCGCTCTAAGTGCTAAACGAATAAAACCATTAATTACTCGCAATTCAATGTACATATTGAATTTATTCAAATGGTGATAAATGGGAGTTGTGGGAAACAAGAGGTGCGAGGGATAGAGGGTTTTACTTGCGTGTTTGGAATGTTGGTATGATTCAGTGCGTGGTCCCTCACGATATTCGTTTGTTTTTTTTTCAGCTTCACTGTGTATCCCGCGTGTAGCGGTGTAGGCGCAGGGAGCCAAGTGTTAAGACACTCTGGACCCTACTTTCCGCTGAATTTTGGAGGTATTGCGAATTGAGGGTAATTTTCCTTGCTTTTCAGGTTCCAACACTAAAACGACATGTCAATGATGTCCATGTTGAAAATTTTGCGGCCATTAAGAAGAGGAATATCTAAATACAAGGTTCTCTGTCTACCCATACAGAAAAAAATGTTAAGTTACTTAGAATAAAATAGCTTGTGAATTGAATTAGCGATAACTAATTGTTGTTCTATCTTAAAATAATTAGGATAATAAGCGGTTTATCATCCTGCAGGATGAGCTACCTTTACGCTTAACGCTTTAATTTCCACGTTCCACACATTATGGACACATTGTACTATGATGTTGGTGGCTTATATTCGACCTTCCTATAACCCGAGGAAAATAAAACGTTTGAATTTAAAACAATTAGGTATACATACAATCTTTATTATAAAGTTTATTTTATAAGTAAATAAAAAATCAGCTTCACGCAGTATTCTATTTATCTAGTGTTAAGACACTCTTCCACAATTGACAATTCATTCCACAGAAATGGGAAACCGTTACGTCAGCGAAGGCGAAGAAATCAAATAATAATATTAAGTAACTTCAATAGTACTTATAATAGGTAAGTATTCCAGTAATTTCCCTGAACACCTCGACTCGACAACCCTACTTAGAGGACACCACAAATCACGATAAGTTCGCGATGTGACAAACACAAAAACCATAAAATTAAATTAATGCTCTTTCACCACTCCTGGGAAGTATGAGATGGTTTTAAGAGCTTAAAGGTGAACATATGTATGTATGTATATTTGTTATTTATTGTATCTTGTAAATTAACGATGTATGAAATATAAGGAAAAAAAATACTAATTAACTCCTTTTGTATGAGGTTGATATGGGTTCTAATTTTTATTTTTTATAATATTTATTTATATCTTGCATAATTTTTTATATGCTAACGTTTTGCTCGTGGCCTCTTTTGCCAAGTCGAAATTTTCCGTTTTGAAATTCTACTAATTAAAGAAAAGTAATAAAAAAAAATAATAATAATATTTCACACATTACCTACACGTTCTTTATATTCTATAGCAAGGTATTATAGAGAATTATACAGACTATCGGTAACATAGTTAATCTCTGTAAGAGATAGCTACTTTGTCATAAGACTGCAATTTCTATATTGTTTTTATTTATTAGTGTCTAATCTAATTTAATATAATGTATAAATAAAGTAAAGAAAAACAATAATAATAAACTTTATCTACATATTTTACTATTATTTTTGTCTTTTCTTGTGAAATACTAGCAAAAATAAAAAATATAACTTACAGCCGTATTTGTAATAATGTAACTACTGAAATGTATTGAATATATAAATAGATTAGATTCTTTGAATATAAATTAGGTTGTATAAATTTTTATATTATATTATTATAATAATATAGCACCTTAACGGAAAATTAATATAAAAGTTATAAGAACCAACGGTTAACTTATAAATGGAAAAAGTATTGGCAGTCGAGTTCATTCATTAAAACTGAAAAGTTTGGCAACTTCAGGGAAAATGAAACTTATTTAACAAGAAAAGTATGAAGATGTTTTATCTTATGAGAAATAAATTTTTACAGTTTATACGAGCGGAATACAAAATACTGATATGAGGAAGAAATCTGTCCGACTACCGCCATCTAGTGGTGGGTAGCTGTAACAATTCTAATTTAATCTATTTGTATACGTAGTTTTATATATTTTAAAAGTACATAAAATCACTGTAAATAGAATATAACTAAAATTTAAAAATATATAAATTGTGGTATTTTATTTTTTTTCCTTTTCAAAGCCTGTCTTGCTAGGAGATAAACAATAACTATCATTTACTCTATATCAATTATATAAATGTATTATAATTTAGAATTATATTATATTAAATCTGAAATAATAAAATATTACAATACATACATATATTATTATTATAAATTGCCTTTTTCTAGTACAAAAATGATTATCCCACGACTCGTTAGAACAAACTAATGATAAAACACACTAATTTGATAGAGCGGTGCCAAACCCTATTGTTATCAAGAAGCTATCAGGCTGGGCGGGTTGCGATACGCCGATAGCTTCTCTAATTAATCAGCCATTCCTTCACATTAAACTTTTATGAGCTCAGCTAGTATCATTAGCAAATAGCGTTTAGTTAAGCGTGAGTTAAAGGCTTTTTTTTTATATATGAATATATCTTAAATTTATTTTATATACAGAAATTATTTTATTTTTTTAATCTTTGTTTAAATAACTGTATAATATGATGAAAAATCTACATTTTCTTTATTTTTAAGTATAGAGTACTTTCCACTCCACTTCAGACCAGAGTCGAAGAAATAAAGTACTGATGCCTATCAGTACTTTATTTCTTCGACTCTGGAAAAAACTCTAACATAATGTAAACATCACGTTCTTAATTTCATTATTTCACAAAAACTAAACAAAATATAATAAACACAAGGATAAAACCTCGAAAATATACATATTCAAATAGTCTAGGCACGAATTTGATAACGCATCAAACAACAAAGATTTCCCTTCCCGATAGCAACTCCCTTCCTTTGTCAGAGTCCCCGAAAAGATTTCCTGCACCTCGAAGACATAGTATTGCTTTTCGCGTCTCTAACTCGCGAGCTCGACGCGTTTTTACGTATCTACACTCGCATTACAACTAGCACTGTACCAGATGAGATATGTGTGACGTATGTATGCGGCTTAACGATACCAATATACCTTGCACCTTGGAACCTCCCGAGTTCCTATGCAAACGGCGAAGGAGTACCGATGACGTATATAAGCGGAGGGATCTCTCTCGATTGGTGATTTGCGACGTAGGCCCCGAATGTGTGTGCGTGTGTGTTGGTATGCCAGTCGCCTCTGGCGCGAGAGGGGGTCGCCTGCCCGAGAGGATGGGGTATAAAGGAAAACCATTTACATTTGAGCGATTCGTCCAATTTAAAATTCCTACAAGATAGCTTAGACACGGGTGCCATTCTTTGGAGAGGCTAGCATCATGCAAGGGACGTTGTTATTTATTCAAGTTGTTTCGAGTTTTTTAACTTTTAATGATTTAAGTTAAATTTTAACGAACTTATCTAAATAAGCTTTTATATCATTAAATTCTTAAAATATGCAAATGGGGTAACGTCGGCCAGTTAAAAAATGAAGCGACATCAAATGTAGTTTGGTTATGAATATGAATCTAGGGTAGGGTATCGATCGGGGAGTCTTCCATCAAAACGTCATAGGTCGCTGTCAGGACAAATTTGCCGGCTTGCCCACGTCCCACGTTTTACGAGCCACGCCGACGAAGATTCAGCACCCAGGGGAGACATTCGGCCTCCAAAAACTTTACCCGTTACAAATTTGTTTTTTTTTCTGCTGCCCTATCTGCGTCCCGCGTTTTTTTGACAAACCTAATTCTGTATTCAAAAATATTTGTGCAAGTATTGTGCTCGTACGGGAACGAACGTTTTATTGCCGTCCATATAACGGTTTAAAAGTTAGCCAGTTTTGCCACGCGGTCCCGTTTCCGTTTTTCTTCGAGTGTTCTTCATGAGGGTATTTCTTTATATTTGGGTACACCAATTATTATAGTTTGATAACTTTTTATAGTTAATGGTTTTACGATTTATATGGTTATGGACTTTTCAAGTTTTATAATTTATGATGAGAATCACTTTATTGCATTAAATTTGTTTGCGCTCGTTCCGTGTCGACTCGCCTCTTAAAGATAATAGCAGATATAAAAGTAAAGTTTCGAGGCCACTTGTAACAGGGGCACAATGTGACGTGACAGGATGTGGGTTCGATCCCCACTCGAGAGAATGATATATTTTTATTGCAAGGTACGACGTTGAATTCCGCTACTCAACGCGCAATGACTCCAGAGTTCGAAGGAAAATGGAAGTGTCTTAACACTAGGTTTTCTCTGCCTTCCCTTCTGTGTGCGGGATACATCGTGAAGCTGAAAATAAAAGTAAATAAAGCGTATTTTGTATGTATATGGAAGAATAACCGAAAACTTAAATTATTCTCGGCTGACATTTTCGTGTGCCATAACCAACACGGCATAAGTGGCCCATACAATCTACAGTAAGTTCTAATCAGGCGAACACGAACGAAGACAATACATTAGGTTGTTAGAAGCTTATTTTGCATTCATGGAATTTTCTTAAGCGTTCTGTGGGGCGGGTTCAATTTAGCATTCATATTTCGAGGCGCATCGACGTGGTGATTCCAAAGGTCGCTGAGCATGTGGAGCGGGCCTGAAGGATTTATATCGAGAATTACTTGATTCGATCAAATAATGTGATTTCATTTTTTACTATTTGATAATATGTGTAGTCTAGTCTAGTTTAAGTGGGATTTGGTTGAAAATAATGAGGTTGCGTCAATGTACCTTATAATTTGTTTTTTTTTTAACTTCACGCTATCTCCGGCACTTAGCAGGATGGGCCAAGATAACCTAAGAACCTAGTGTTACGTACAACAAACCGTTCCCGTTGAGCTCTGTTAACTTTTGTTTCCCACGTTTCCCTGAATTCTGGATTAATTTATTTTCTGAGGTCTGATGTTATGTCTTTCTAAGATAGAAAGAAGAGAATGAATTATGTATCACGGAATAAAGCTACAAAATCATTCACTGCCTTAAATAATTATAAGATTTTAGAATAACACTACAGATGTAAAAGAAAAAACGAATTTTAAAGTGTCTTAATACACACAAACTATAGTATAACAAAAATATCTAATAAATAATATTAAACTATCTAATATCATTTTGACCGCCGCTACCGCTTAAATTATAAGAAACAAGGCCGTGTTAAAGTACGCATTCTTTATACTTAATGTCAAAATTTACGTAAATCATATGTAATATGAGCAGAGAAATAATCAAAAACAACTACTTCTCATAAATACATAGGTAATATAACTGTTTAATTCAAATATGTAAACAGTTAAAAACACCAGCTACTGTGAATATTAATCCCTGTTTAGACATAGGTACATAATAAAATAACGAATATTATATTATTTTATTTATATTTAATTTTTGTATTAAAATTAAATAGCTATATAGGTTTGTAGCTAAGGTCATAATTCCTTTAAAAAATATCTTTGACTTTGGCTTTCCTTTTTTTAATTTCCAATATAGATAATAAATATATTCGATAGTTTATTTTTTTGGTCAGTAATTTTAATATTATAACTACAAATTCTTAAAATGTAGCCATAATTAATAATTGAATAATTTATGATAATAAATATTTTAGTTATTTTTTTGCGAAAAAATTTCTTTTCAACATTGAACCTCGTACCTCATAGATTACCTATATAAGAAGTGTTTTCTGTTATATTAACAAACTTATTTTCATATATAAGTACTAGGAATAATTAGTGTTAGAAGTAAATCCAACTTTATACAGCATATAGAGCGCTCTCTAAGACCATCCTAGTAAACAAATTTAAAATATTGATATTACGAATTCACCAGATACATCGAATTATCATTTAAATAATAAATGTTTGCATTTACCTAACATTTTTCCTTGAAGTTGAAAGTGAACTGTTTTATTATTAAAATTGGAGCCGAATGATTTTATTGATTTTAATTTATACATTTATATTTATATATATTTATATTTATATATATTTATATTTATATATATTTATATTTATATATATTTATATTTATATATATTTATTTAAGAAACTTTATAAAACTTAATAACTTATTTATCTATATGTAATTACCTATTAATATTATTAAGTTCAATAATAGTTGAAAAACTATTTTTGTGTTTGATAGTCTATATATCGAGAGGGGCTACAGACTATAAGAGTAGGCACGTTAGTTGTTTTAGCTATATTCATCTAAACAAGGGGCTGTAGCTACAGGTAAAAAATATTACCACATATAGGTAAATAAACTAAAGTATTTATAACTATTTATTAAATTGATCAGTAAGCACGATGGTTGAAATTTAACCCCCAATTGGGAAAATATATTTTATTGTCTCCGCTCTTGCATATTTAAGCGCGACGTTGAATTCCGCCGATGACACACAATGTTATGATATTTCATCATCAGGAGATAAATAAGAATTAAAAATTACAAATCAC
>FAPJ01029330.1:0-13244 GCA_001485985.1 Heliconius ethilla aerotome | reverse complement strand
GCCGCGACCGGGTCGACTAGTAACAAATAATTAAATGTAACACTAACGTTCTTATTAAAAAATATGAATTAGCTATGCTAGTTTAAAAAACATATATATTATATATCGTTTAAATTATGCATAATGAGTTTCATGCATAATTTAATTTGGGAATAGTTATAATTTGAATTTTAATATTTTGATATCCTCCTTTAGGCGATTCATCTATTTCGATTTATTGAATCATTTTCTACGTCAATATAGTTGTTTGTATTTACATAGATACGTTGACAATTTTTTTATATAAATCTACTATAAGCTTAAAAACAGAGAGAGAGAGAACAAGGGGAATGAAAAGTTAGAAGTATTAAAAATATGCAGTTATCAATTAAACCATTTAATTGTTTAGCTTTATACATAGAAGTTTATGTATTAAAACGTCGAATATTATGGGACTCACATTTTGAAAATGCTTGTAAGCACCTTCCAAGCCAAGTTTAGTATACTTTTAGATTCCATCTCAATTAAACTTTAAGATTAGCGTTACGCTTTTTCCAGAATAGCTGGGACACACCATGCTAAAGGGAAGGTGCGGAACTTAACGCAACGTTTTAGTTTTGTCCATCGAGTGTGGATTAAACTCACATTAGTTAGACACTGTCGTACTGCGGCGCGACGGCTTCCTCAAATTTTAAAATTTTATTATAATTTTTGATATTTTTAGGCCGTCGCGACGCAGTGGAACAGCATCTGACTGTAGACGTGACGGTTGGGGGTTCTAGTCCTACTCAGATCAATGATGGCGGGACCATTGTTTGATAAAGCGCAGCGTGAACTTCCTCCACTTAACAAGTAATGTCTTGATTTCTGGCAGAATATGAGTTCCAATTCCACAGTAAGCCCTGCTCTGTAGGAAAAAGCATGAAGCTACGTGTCGATGTTACTATCTTTATAGAAAATCTTTATGGTAAACACTTTGAAATATTATAACATCACCTTCATATACATACATACTTACAACATTCTTACAATATTTATTGCACAAAATAATACTTGAAGCTTCGAATAAATCATCAATTGTATAATGGGAATAATTTAATAATTAATCCACGTTCGCGAATTGTTTTATCTGATACCTATGTTACAGTAAAGAAAATTCTTCAAGCGTGATAAGAGCTTATCATTTTCGTTGTCAGTAACCATTTCATATTCAATATTTCAAAATAACTTACGTATATATAATATAATTCATTATCATTATAATATGTTAATGGTATAAACTAAATTAATCTAATAATATTTGGAATGTCAAGGCGTAATACTAAAAAAACAATGTTTTCTATTAATTTGTGGGTAAGATTTTGTAATGCGACTAGACAAAAACATTCGTTGCACGCGATTCGTATTCACAGACTAGTCGACACTTCGTTATTTCTTAAATCAGGCACGTTCAGTTGAAAATGCCTGTTGCAATTGCAATTCATCACACCACCTAACTGTCCTTTGGCTATACATATATTTGGTGAACGAAATTGTTCTGGCTTCCTTCTTTTACTCGAAGCTGTAGGTACAGAATAGATTGCACCTACGTCATTATCATTTCTTACATAATCATTTCTAACAAAATCATTTTTATGATACGTTTTTGGCGAACTTTCGTATACATCATGCAACCATTCTTCGTTATATATTTTATTACTTTTTTCTTGATATTTGGACATTATATGATTAAACATTTTAGTGTCAGTGGTGAATTCTTGTTCGGAATTGGCGTTTTCGTTTGCATATCTTTGGGACATCCAGACGTATCTCGCCATCGGCTCCTCTGGGCCCCAAAGTCGTGATGGTCGGAACGCTGATGCGATTTTCTGAAAATGTAAATATAAATTTTAAAATTTTAGTATATCAAGTTTATTATTGAATATATAAATAGGCTGTTTTTTAATTGTAACAATAAGAAATAAAACTGTTTGGAACTTTCAAGATTCCAGAGTTTAGTTCGTTCGAGAGTCTCAAATTAATGTAAATTACACATTAATATTATATTTCCATACGTACAGTTAAAAAGTTATATTGTTCCTCCTTAGCTACCGCTACTGCTGCCATAACAATCATGACTGCCAATATTCCTATAAATACTCCGCCTAGTGGCCACAAAGTTTGATTTTCTTCCCAAGAACTTCTCAAAAGAGATCTTAGCCACCATCCTGTGACTCCCATAAGGAATACAGGAGTCGACCACCAAGTTACTAGCCAGAAGTATGGCAGCCTTGACCCAGTTACGAAATGTATGTCGACGGTAAGGTAGAACCAACCTGGAAAAGAAGAATTAACTTCTTTATTGAGATGCTTGTTCTGTAAACTTTCGAAAATCCCAACAACAACACTCGAACAGGAATTAGGTTGAAAGCTAATATGAAAACTGAGTTTTTATGAAAAGTAACTTGAAAACTAGGCGAACGAGCTTTCGAAACATCTTTTAATTATAGAAAATAAAAGAAAAATTTGAAGATTAATTTATTTTTCTTTGTTTTTTCTTCCTTTCTCTAGAGGAATTAAAAGCATCTTATTGCTTAGTTATCATTATATATTTATATATATTTGTATTATGTGAATAATAATTTTGATACAGCCCTCTACATTCTATACAAATATAGATATAGTTGATAACAATCAGTCCGACCCCAATGGAGTCCCATTTAAAACACAGGCATAAATTGGTTACAATTGTTAATTCGAGTTGACCCTAACGGTCAATTGTGACAAGTTTTAACTCAATTAGCGGAACTACTGAAACATCAAAGATCAGCCCATGATTCGATTTCCAGCATCCTTCATTACTTAATTAATTAATTAAGCGTAATATTGAAATTTTTAATTGACCGAAGCGTTCTACTGGAGACTTATTTACACACTTTGCCGCCAATAGTCTCCCAAACGGTTTGATCGATTGGGATGAAAATTTGCAAACATATGACCACGTAGATGGTTTTAGGCGAAAAAAAAACTCTAAAAAAATCATAGGAATTTGGGGGAATAATCAAGTGACAAATTTTCCCATAGGATTACATGTAAAAAAATTTTTGTCTCCTCTGGGTGACGCTAGGTGCCTGCTATAGATACCGATCAGGCGATTAAATTAACTATAATTGAGTTTAGAAAACAATCGATGCTCGCTTCGCTCAACATGTGAACACTACCGAGAGCAACGGTAACATTTGCAAGTGCAGTGAGTCAAAATAGAGGTCCGGTTCGCGCCCCTTGTATATAAACATTATTTTTGTTTCTGTTACATATATATATTTTTAATATATCTAAGAGTCCAGTTCTCTTGCAATGCGATATCTTCCATTGTCCACTTTTCGCCAAATTCTGGACACACTTCGTATTAAGCAGCGGAGCTCAGCTACTTACCATATATAAACACGAATCCCACAACTTCGACTATTGTTGTAAACACAGCTAGGACAGGAACAGCTAGTTCATCCAGCAAGGCAGCTATACTCATCCCCTGAGCGAGTACCGTAACGGTCAAGGCAGTACCGAGGGCGGACAGCGCACAGGCAAACATTCGCCAATGGTCGCCGGCTATACGATGTAATTTGTCGTACACGGGGTATAAGAGTGTTAGCTGAAATATTAACAAGTTTTTATACATTTAGATATATGTAGAATAGAATAAAATGTACTATGTAATCATTTAACTTTTTTACTTCATTATCTTCTCTCCATTTATTTACAAACTTTGTCCCAGGACGAAGTTTGTAAATAATAAATAGACAGACTGCAGAATTTTATTTTTTTTAATTCTCTGCAATCCTTGAAACAGTCGTTGAAATTAAATATTATAATTGGTTGTATTTCTTTTGTTAAGAAAGTTTGGCCACTTAAGCCAGCCAGCCAGCCAACCAGCACTTAGCCAGCGATTGCGAATATGCGCTTTTTAAAATATTTGTTTTTTTTTTAACTTCACGATGTATCCCGCATATAAAACAGACGTAGTGAGTGGCGGATATTAATACCGCGATTTACGTTTACAATTTGAAAGTCAATCTCATTTAAGTCCTTTTTTAAGTGCCATTACATGATTGCTCTAAATGAACGAATCATCTCTAAATGGGAGAGAAATGGAGAACTGACTATCTCTCTGCTTGGCTTCTCTACCTTTACTGGTGAAGCAGATGCTAGAAGAAAAAATATATACCTCCAAATGTGTGTAGGTACTATACACAGTACGATTAATATTGCGAGCAACCACAAGAAATAATTTTATTTCAATCATTTAAAATTGGATAATAATTGAGTTGGCAGTGAATTCGGATTATATGCAAATTCTAATAAGGTGACCGACTACGGTTGCAGCTGGCACAAAATATTCTCATGAATGCTGTTTATTTAGAATTATACATTTCAGAATAGATGAATTTATTAATATTGAATTTTTAATATTAATAGATTTATTTACCATTTTGTTTTTGCTTTTCATGTTATTTAAATAAGATACTTCGTTTTATTATATAATAATAATAATATTTTAAATTGATTAGGAAACTTTGTAAGTCCTCTTTACACAGAGAATTTAACAGTTATTTTTGATTTACTAAGTGTTACTCTATACAGTTATTTTACATCTTTTATGTATGATAAACATAAAACTAATAAGCTTTATGCGATGTGGGAGAGTAACATTATATATATGAAATATCTAAACATATAAATAAAATGAAAATGATAGTTATAGATAAGTGCATATTATAGTTATTTAAACGATACTAAAGCACAAATAAACATTTTTAAAAATGGTCTATGTCTTTCTATTTGTCCAAGCTAATCTCCAGAACTGAACAGCTGAACTGATATGTATGGGACTTTCAGTGAAAGATAGAAAGGTTATGGAGAAACATATAGACTACTTTTGATCCCAGGCTTTCCACGGAGTCGTTTTACAGTATATAGTCGTACGCGCATACCTACCAACCAACCTAATATATAAATATGAAATAATTAAACATTTATCTATTAAATACTATTTTATTATAATAAAAACGTTTCTATAAACTCACCACAGTGATAACGCCTGAGATAAATATCACAGCAAAGGCCAGTAAAGGCCATTCCTTAGATCTTTTCTCTGATATAGAAGATTGATATATTAACACTAAAATGGCTATAAAACTACTGTCCTTGGTACCCTCGCCGCCTATAGACTGCCACATAAAAACTGACAACCAACCGGTTAATAAATTAGTTATTGTTATAAATGTTGATGTCCTGAAACAGAAATTGTAACTTGTTACTTGGTTTTAATATTTTGTGAAGTAAGCAAGGAGAACGTAGAGTTTGGACACTCCGAAGTTAAAAAAAAATATTGTTACGAGGAGATATACTTAGAATAGAAATAATGTTTGAGGCATCACGTTATATCCCGCACCCTACACAGTAGGCAGAGGGAACTTAGTGTTAAGACGCTCCGTTCCCCATTTAAGATAGAAGCGCGAATTCTTATTTTATAGTTTCTTTTTTATATAAGATAGATAGATAGAAAAGTTATTATAAAAAAAGAAACATATTAACTTACCATCGCACATCTGACTGTCTGTACACAGTACCACCGGCGCTCACCAGGTAACCACTGACCACCTGCGTCGACAGCAACGCTTGCACTAAACCACTGTGCCATATATACGGTTGGGTTAACGGCAACCAATGTTCACACGATTCTAACATTGTTGATAATGTGTTTATATCTGATAAGAATATTATTAGCACTACAGCTATTGTTAAGATGATCGGAGTTAAAGTTATAAGGGATATCCTGAGAGTCGATCGGAGGCGATATAACCTGTAAAAGATTGTTTTTTTTTTATATATATATGTTATTTACTGCTTAGGTCTGAGAAGGGAACAAAAATGTTTCAAATTGATTTTAGCTTCTACTTATTAGGGGGGAAACAGAACTGATTCGAACTCTTTGAAACAGAAGATGACAGCTTAAAAGTAGTTTTGCAAATAAATACAATTTATTACACTAATTTCAGTGATAAAAATCAGATTCATTTCAGATCTTTTCTTTACCTAATAATTTTAGTTTTTTGTTTTATTTATTTATATTTGTCACGAAACACTCAAAATCATCTAAATAAAATGAATCCACGACCACTGCATACTATCAAACAACTCTCAACTGCGCCTTAACAGTGTTAAAGATAAAACAATCGTTTAATATTAATTAATACTAATTTGTAATAAAATAAAATGATTATATTCTCTTCACATATTATATGTGGTTACATAAATAATTAAAAATAATCTGAGAGAGGACATCAAAATGAGTGTGTCGATTAAAGGCATTTAAGTCTTTTGTTCGAAATAGTTAATGAAACCATTTGAGAGGGTCGGCTATTAGTGACAAAATTTGCGGTCAATTGAATGAAAATAGTCACTGTATTCATTATGGAAGGATTATTAAAATATTATAATTGAATATTTGTTCTAGAATTAAATTGAATGTTTTAGAATTTAGAGCATTATGCAACGTTGTTGGGTAGTGTTCATTGAATAGCGTAAAAGGGTAGTTAGTTAAAATGTAGAAAATGTATTTATGAAAAATACTTAAATAAATAATTAATTTGTGGAAAGCACCTGTAGCACTGATTTATGATTAACTTAATGCACAGATTAAGAAAGATGACATATATTGATTTACTTATATATATGAATTTGAATAAATCTTTGAATATTATTTAATTTTTATTTATAAAATAAGTAATATTGCAAGAAAATAAGATTTATTGTCATTCATATTTTCATATCGAAATATTTATTAAACTACCTAATAAATAAACTCATATTGAACTAATTTGTTCGTGATTCAAAATAATTATTATAATGTAAGTATTATAATGTTAATATATTATTTTACCGCTCGCTATTTACGAAAACAATGTCATAGTATAATGAGTACTTACATAATGGGCACAAAGAACCATAAAACGAATATTAAAATTGCCATTACGCCGAGATACTGTGGTTGCTCAGTGAATGGCGCCAAAAACGTCGAGCTGAAATTATTAATGTGATATATTTTTATTCAAATTACCACTTGTTTATACGAAAAATATTTCAATTGGTCCCTTTTTGTAGGCTAAAGTGAATTCTTTAGGAATGGGATAAAGTAGAAAATAATATAGCAATGTTAATCGGCGGTCAAACTGACAATTGCTGTGAATAAAATATCAGGCGCAACATAGAAAGTAGTTACAGATATTAACTGAAAATGAATTTGTTTGTATATTGTAATTGTATTCCAATATTTAAATATATATATATATATTTCAAGCCATTATTTTTATTTTAGTGTATTATTTTTAAATAACACAAGCGTTTTAAAGACATGTCGAAAGTCAAAATAATAATTATAATATAACATGAACAAAGTCAAAACAATTTAGATTAATTTACTCACTTAAAACATTCGGATGCATTCATTTTATTTTCGTATCCATTCTGAAAATTTAAAACAATATAAGTCTTTTTAGTTACACAATAATTCATATCATTAAAAAGTTTTTTGCCCGTATACTAAAAAACATGTAATTTATTCTAAAAACCAATAAGTACTTATATCTTTAGTAAATAGTCAAAGTCCTACCGGAGTTAAATGAAGTTTAGTGCAATCCTTTAAAGGGAATGTTCCTTTCCCGATCCATATCATGTAAGCTGCCGATAACGAGGTGTATATTAAGCTGTAGACGCAGCATAGGAATGATGTGAGGATTTTCAAGTGACCGACTCCTGGAAGAGAAATTAATACGGAGAAATGAATGTGTTAGATTCATATAGTTTATAGTAAAGAATATTTATAGTTCTAAATTGTTTCTAAATATTTGCACAATTATAAATATTATTATATATCAACAATTTATTTTCTCAATTATTTTCGAGTAGAATGTGTAAAGCAATTTTAATTCATAATCAATTTAGGCAAACAGCTTTAAATAATAATTTTAAAAATTTAAATTAAAAATAATTTGCATACATTATTCCTAATAAATTATCAGTTCATATATACTTCTCTATATGTAAAAAGAAAATCACACATATTACCCACCACGCAAAATCGGCACGGCCCGCCACACACCCACTGCATCTTGCTGACTTAACTGCCCCATAGCGAGCTGTAGAAGCGTTGTGGGTAACGCCACGACAAGCAGCCAAAAGGAGTATATAACCAAATATGGCACTTCCCCATACTTTATCGCTTCTCTCGGCAAGCGTACTAAGTTGAACAGGGTAAACGATATCGCGATTGTGCATATTTGTGTCTTGAACACCTCGATTACCTGTCTGACTGTCTGAAAAAAAGAAAATAGCTAGTTGATTGAGGCACAGTGGGAAGGAATACGGAGGAAAGTGGGGAACGGAAGCGCCTTAATGGGGAATGGAGTGTCTTAGACTAGGATCCCAGGTCCCTTCTGCCTACCCTGCTATGTGCATGTGACTTTTTCAACAAAAAAAATATCATAGTAAGTATTTGATATACTTTATAAAAATATGAAGTAGCTGAATTTAAACCTGTGTGTCCCTTACAAGAAGTCTATTTAACTATACAAACTAATAATTAGTTATTTATTACTTAGTTAGTTACGTTATTTATTTATTAATTGGTTACGTTAATGTCTTTTTGTTAGAATTTTTTTCTATAATTTATGAGAATTTTGTTAAGTCCTTTCTCTGTATCGGGTATTTTTTACATATACGAAGTGAAAACAAAATATAAAAAACAAATGAAAAGAAAGAAATAAATGAAGTAGCAATTTTAACGTCTATGAATATATGAACTTAAGAATAGGACATCTATTTTGGTTCAACCCAGTCTTGAAGCAAAATCCAATGTAATTGGGAAATATTGACAGAACGAAGAAAATAGATTTTTCAATGATCTGAAATCCATGAAATTGTCCTTATTTTCGTCATTTTCCTTTCCATAATATTATTCTTTCTTCTTTCTGACTATTAAAACTGTAAATTTAGAATATGAAAAAAAAAGTTCTGACGAAAAAAACACAATTTTATAAAATTTATGAATAAAATTAAAAAAGTATAGATCCACTGTATGCAGTCACTAAGCTAGAAAAAGTATCAGAAGAAAAAGAAATTATCTTATTTATAATCGTGGATAGTTGCCCCTGGGGCGACTATCCTTCTTGATAAGAGATAGATAAGCACCTTTTTATTTACGAAATAATTAAACACTAATTGACATAGAAACATAATAAATAATATAAATTATAGTATAATGCGTGAATAGAAATAAAAGTAGGCTGATATCACGATCGGTTATTAAAATTATTCAATAGAAATTACTGGCCAATATACTAGCAATATCTGTCGATTTTTTTTTGTTATTTTTGATCGGAAAGACAAAACCAAATTATATGCTTATAGTTTTTAAAACACTTAGATCTGTAAGAAGTCTCTTTACAATTACAATTGTCAATTTCATTAAAGTTTTATGCTATAAACGCCCCTAAAATAGTATAATGAAAGTCGAGGCAACTATTCCACTGCGGCTATCAATTATCCAGGTTTTACCTTATACCAATTACAAATCTGCTATATGATATTCTTGATTTCGCAATGCTGTATAAAACCTATAATACTAAACAAAAAAATAATTAACCGAGAGATTTACTCATACAAGCTGGCATTACAATTAAAATATTGGAAACAATCTTAATAGGGTTCTGAATATTTCACAGATCGCAATTAATATTTATAAGTGAAAATAGTCATTTTCTTTATGCAGACATTTTATTCAATTAGACGGAGTCCAAGCAATAAATAAACATGAATGCTAAGTCTAAAACGAGATAAAAATCGTGGCTAACTGGTCGTTAAAACATTTTCTCTGGTGATGGTGATTCTAAAAATAGATTGAATATGAATAATACAAGAATAAATCAATTAGTGTCACTTTTATAATCGACGTTAGTGGTGCAGAGGTTTAATGACAGAATTTACAAGGGAAAATTATTTTATTTAAATTATTATAATTATATCCTACAAACACGCAATGTCTCAAAATTGAACGGAAAGTGCATAACGGAATGTCTTAATATCAAGTTCATCGAGCCTAGCCTGCTAAATAGGTACTCGAGATGTGTTAAGTTACAAAAATATATTTAATAAAAATATGTTGATTTATAATATTTATTAATAAATAAGTTATTTTTAACATTGTAACCATAAATTTTTCGCCATCGCCGTTGAGATGTGACCAATAGAAAGCGATGGTTCTCCATTCATATCAGACTAGGAATTATTTTACTAGCGATCCGATCCCAGCTTCGCCTACTATAAAATGTTTTTTTTTCTCGGAATTACTTCAATGATCTAATTACATAATAATTTTAAGGACAATAAAGACATTTAAAATTTTAATTTCACCCAACGGCTATATACAACGCTCTCATTGCACCATAACAATACATAAATGTGCAAAGATGAAAAAATCTATTCATCAAGTTGCATTCAGAAAACGTGTGCGCATTCTATACATCGATCGCCTTAAGTAGTAATTACGTAAGAATTTTAATATCTATACAGTGTACGCTATTAGCTACGGTGTATTCTTGGAATCCTTGAAATGGACTATCGTAGTTAATATTATAAAAAAAAAACTTTGACCCAGTTCTTATAATAACATAATATCGAAATTCTGTTGAGAAGAATCCTCTTAACACTCACACGCTCGCTCTCCTCCTCTTGGGACATGTGATCCGATTATGTTAATTATAAATACTTGTACATCGACGTGTGACTCACACACGTAATATCTCAGAAAATGGAGAACGGAGTGTCTTAGCATTGTGTTCCCTTTCGCGTAGGTATATTGAAGGTTTTTTTGTTTTATATAAATTTTCTATTAATTTAGTTAAAGAAATATTATGTGGTGCGTGAACTCCAAAATGTGGCAGTTATAGGAAATGAAAATACTAAAAGGTATACAAATATTGCGGCGTTGAGTTCCGCCATTGAACTTGCAAAGCCTCTAGAATTAGGTGTAAAGAGTAAGAACGAAAGTATCTTAAAGGGAACCGTCGTCTTAACACTACATAAGTTCCCAAGTTTCCTCTACCTACCCCGTTATTTCCGGGTATATCCCGGATATCCGGTACATCCGTACATGAAGCAAGCATAAAAAAAAGGGGAAGCTGAACTCGACTTTGTGAATTATTATCTGATCAGGCAAATATAAATAATTCACTTCCTGGATTTAATGAATTAAATCGTGTTTACAGTCAAACGCTGTGACAGCAGCACTGTAAAATATTTTTTTTTCTAATAATTTATTAAAATACTTATATAGCTCGTACACCCGCATTTAACCTTAAACTAAAAATTGTTACCTCGACTGGGTATTGTATTCACAACATCCGCTATAGAAGCAAATTCTTATCACTAACGTCAAATGCAACTACTTTATTTCTTTAATACACCTATTAAAACAACGTTAGGTGGCTTCAAACAAAACAAGGACAGATAATTCTTAAAAGGAAACGTCAAACAACTAAAATTAGAAGTAATATGACAAAATTACCGACTATTTGAGAACGTTGATACTTAAACGTAAAAGTTAAAAATCTTCTCGTTTCATTGTATTTTAAATGCTCGGAAAATGGTAATAATTCGTAATCATTATAATGATTCTTGAACAAAACATGTAAATTGGGTATTATCATATTATGACGTCAAGACTATATAATATAATTTTGATGTATTTTATTTTTTTATTTTTTTTCATAGTATAATCGAGTTGTATATTATACTTATTTCTATAAAAAATGTAAGTACATAAAATATCATTTTAGCAATAAGGTTGAGTATCGCAGTTAAATGTAATGGTTAAGCCTATATTTAAGTAGAAACCTGCCTTTACGCTGTACCCCGCGAAAAGTAGGGTAAGTAGAGGGAACCTACTGTTAAGACTTAGTAGTATCTTGTCGCCACGACTGACCTCAAACTACATTCTTTTTATGGCGTGAATAGTCCGACGTCGTAAAGCTATTAACGCGATGGTTTTCGGTTCGAGGCGTTGAGTCCTCACCCAATATCTCGAAAAATGGAGAACAGAGTATCTTAGCACTATATTGCCTTTCATGTAAGCTTAATAAAAAGTCTTACTAAGGTATTGTTATTGTGTATTTCGTTTTATTTACATTTTCAAATAATTTAATTTATGTAATATTAATTACTGCGTAACGCCTGAACGCCAAATGTGGCTTAACTAAACTCTTAACAGGTAACGAAATGGAAATACTAAAAAAAACGTTTTCACTAAGTGCGATTTAAATTCACAGTAATCACGTTCATCAGATAAGTAAATCGTTTCAAATTTGTTAATATACATATTATGCATATTAAACACTAAAATATTTCAAAAAATCTCATATAGTACTTTCGAAAAGTGTCTTAAGTGGAGCTAGCGCTACTTTTAGCAGTGCAGTGACAGCATGATGTAATGTTGGTATGATATGCAAGAATAAAATAACTTCCGGTCTACATTCTAAATAGTTAACTCATATAGGTATTACATATTGAGAAATAAATCTAGTAAAGTACTAGTTTTTTAGCTTCATGCATCCTGCATATAGCTGGATAATTGGAAGTGAGGAAAGTGTTAAGACACTCTGTGTTTTAATTCTCTAGATGTTGCGTCTTGAGTGGCGGATCTGAACGCCGCGTTTTTGTTGTCACAATAGCGGGAAAATGAAAATACTTTATTCTACAAAGTGGGACTCGAACCCACAACTCGCGTTGCGTTTACAAATAGAACGTGAGGTCCCATTATTTAAATATTTTTGTTTTATCTTTTTAAGAATAAAATTTACTCTTATTTCAATGTCTACTGACACATATACATATATTATGGGCAAACTTTCATTTTTTTATTCGATAATTCAGTGTTCACTAAGAACTATTTTTCGATATTTAATTATTTGACAAAAAAATATATAGAAATAATTAAAACAAAGCTACTATATAATTTGAACCCACGAGCATTTCAGAGTCAGTAACTTTTCAACTTCGAGATGGCGTTACATTATGTTTGGCAACTAAGCGTAAAAGGAATAGTTTTGTCGAAGTTATACAACCAAGAGTAAAACTTTAACTCCCAAATTAACCTCATATTGTCTTTATAGTTTTCATTAATACGCTAATAGAAAAGTTATTGCCTTATTATATAATTATACTAGTGGACC
>FAPJ01029328.1:0-12164 GCA_001485985.1 Heliconius ethilla aerotome | reverse complement strand
TCGTAATTATTTTGTTATAGATTTTGTTAAAAATACAGTGATATATATATTTTTAGCTTCACACTGAATCTTGCATATCCAGGGTAAGAGGTATTCCTCACTTTCCTGTCTAGTTTTTTAAACATTGTGGACAATGACATAAAAGGCGTATTGAGACAGAGAAAATCAAACCTACAACTGTCGCTATTACAGCCGTAGCACCGCGACAGTTTCATGCTTGTGTAATGATATATTTTTAATTTTATGTTTGTATAGGTTCATGTGTCGTTCTCGCTGGGTGGCGCAACACAGTTGCCGACATTTGTAGGCACAGTGCTACAGAGTATTGGTGTTACATTGACTGACATGAATGACGTCGTTTTTAAGTGAGTTCTTTATATATTTATTACCAATAAAATAATCAAATGCCAATATATTATGGCAGTAAAGTTTATGCACATGCTATAAATATTGCACTTACATAATTATAATAGATTCAATATAAACATATAAAAATACTTAGTATTAATAATATCGTGTTTATGTTAAATATTAAAAAAAGAGAATTAATTTAAATGTTTTTAATTTCTTTGGGATTTTGGTAAAGCGGATTTTTAGTGTTTTTATTATACAATAATTTTGTATATATTTTTGTAATTGTTTAGGTTGTCGTATTATGAGAGAAACTACGAGTTCCTATCGCAAAAGGAATTGATAAGTCAAGTACAAAGCCACTACGCGGGACAAGCACTCAAACAGTTATATGTATTAGTTTTGGGGCTTGACGTCATTGGAAACCCGTATGGACTCGTTATTGGCCTGAAAAAAGGAGTGGAAGATCTATTCTATGAACCTTTCCAGGTATGAAAGTGCTATTTACATATAGCACATTGATAAGGAGATCGGCACTATACGAAAATTTGTGTTTTTCTGTTAGAAGTGCTATCTCATAGACAACATCGACTTACGAAAAACTCAACTTTTCGTACAGTGACAGTCTTCTTATCAATGTGCGATATGTCGAGAGTAAAATACAATAATGCGTATTAATTGCATATGGAAGATATATAAAAACTATGTAATGGACCGTAGGTTATTTGGTATAACTTTCAGCTAGATACGCGATAAGTGGTCTTGACACACAAGGACAACAAAGTAATCCTTTAAGGGTTTCGATTTTTCCTTTTAAGGAACACTAAAAATTGGCGAAAAGTGGGAAAGAGGTGTTTTAACACGAGATTCCACCTACTTGTTGTATGGCAAACAGTGTGATACTAAAAATAAGCTATATATTATGTTAACCAGGGTGCAATCCAAGGGCCGGGCGAGTTCGCGGAGGGACTCATGCTGGGCGTGAGGTCGTTAGTGGGGCATACGGTGGGCGGCGCGGCAGGCGCAGTGTCGCGCATCACCGGTGCCATGGGCCACGGTCTGGCTGCACTGTCTTTAGATAAGGTACCTATTTTATTTTTATCTTCCAACTTTTGTATCCTTCCTAATTTAAAAGGGTAGGCACATGCCCGTCCCAAAATAGTCTGGTATAATAACCCACTCTAGATTTTTCAGTAAGAGAAAGTTAAACCTGAATAATAAAAAACGACATTTACGCAGGAGAAGATCGATTCACTACATTATTAGCATAAAGTTAAAATTAAGATCCTGTCGCGCATTGTCTTCATTGATTGGAGAAAAAAACTATTTACATTTAAATATCTTTTTGAATAGCAATAAAACATAGAACCATAATGTACAGATACTTCTCAAGTATGTCTCAATTATATAAGGCGGTGGTGGAGTATTATATGTTGCTGTTATATTGGCACATTTTTTTTAAATGTTACTCATTCTTTTACACAGGATTATCAGAGACGTCGTAGAGATAATATTAACAAACCACCCGCAAACTTGCAAGAGGGCCTCGCCAGAAGCGGCAAAGGCCTTGTTATGGTATGTATTTGTTTTCTATTATATTTATAATTAATAGTTATATCAATAAAATTTCGTCTATGAAAAGATAAAAATCATCAGATTTCATCAACAGAACAATCAAAGCTACTACACACAATCGAAATAGTTACTAAAAATTTCAGCCAAAAATAGAATTTGAATCACAAATAATATACAATGTTGTACTCAATATTACAAAACTTTAACACAAGTAAGTATGCGGGATACAGCTTGAAGCTAAAACAAGTGTTTTCCGTGCACAAATAAACGAACAGGGCGTAGTGGACGGTGTGACGGGCGTGTTCACGAAGCCCATAGAGGGCGCGCGCGAGCAGGGCGTGGAGGGCTTCTTCAAGGGGCTGGGCGTGGGCGCCGTTGGGCTGGTGGCGCGCCCCACCGCCGGCGTCGTCGACTTTGCGGCCGGCTCCTTCGACGCAGTCAAGAGGTAGCATGCTTTTATAATAGGGTTGGCAGATTTATGGCGTACGAGTTATATATTTTGTTATCATCATGCTGTATCCCTTATATAGCAGAGTAGACAGTGGGATCTTTCCACCAAATTTTCTAGACGTTGCGTATTGAGTGGCAGAATTCAACATAGAATTTTGTCTTGTTATCAAAACAAGAAAATAAAATATGAAATATTTCATTCCTCTAATGGGCATCGAACACAAAAATGTCGCGTTCGCGAACACCCTTGTATCACTGCGTCACAATGGCCTCACGATATATCTTATAGCAGGGTAACAGGGTAGACGAAAGAATTCGGCGCAGTAAGGCAGCGTATAATTGCAAACGCGATTATTGTGAACTTCCCACACTGTTATAATCGATTATTATTATTTCCTAGCTCTGGTACAAAGACAAAGCGCGACCTGGAGCATCGCCAGTCAGAACGCAATGTCTCGATAATCAAGTGAAACGTGAAATGTCTTAACATTAGCGTCCTACTCTGTTACATGCACGATCCGAATCCTTCAGCTAAAAAAGAAAAAGAGCACAGTATTGAGACGCTCTAGTATCCGCTTCATTTTTGAAAATGTTACTATTAAATAACAATTTACATAAATCTGTTAGGAATATTTATAAGTGTTACTTATAAAGGTAAAAATACTTGAGAAGTTGGGACATTTGTATTCCAAGATCTGGCAACCCTATTTTTATGCATGCTATGATACGTGCATGTTATTGTAACGGGTGGAAGCATTGTATTTAATTTTTATAGAGCAGATAAGGAAAACAGAGATTTGTAAATTTTCTAATCTCACTGAAAATATTTAAAATACAATTAATCTTAAAAATAATGAATAAATAATAAGTCATGAAATTAATTATTGTTAATATTTGTTTTATACTACTAATCTTAAAATAAATACTATTTACGTTTTACAAAACTTCTGTTTCTTTAGTGTTAATGCTATGCTTAAAGGGTTGTGGGAAATGCAAAATATAAAGCATGTCGCTTGTCTTATCTGTTATATTTATGTATAATTATGTTTAAAACTAAAAATAACATTTTATGTCTTAACTAATTTATGTCTAATACTTTTATTAATGTCAACAAATATGTCATATAAATTTTAAGCAACTAACATATTTATATAATTTTAGTTCAATGTACACAATCTTTAAAAAAAATTATAATCTCGATATTGATTTGTACATGAAATTGCAATGTGCTGTGAGAGTCTGTAAATGATAAAAAAAACCTTAATGATATTAACCTTAAATTAATTGTGTTATATTTGTTTCGAGTCGGCTGATGACAGCAAATACAAACAGATTAGGGATACATATTGAACCTACTACTATAACTTTCCACCAGAAAAAATAAGTTTGCGGTTTATAATAATCAATTCGGGCCCGTTTTTTTTGTTTAAAATTCGAAAAGCATTCGCAATCACAAAAACAAGAATACCTACAAAGTTTCAAACCTGTAGTCCTAACAGTTTCGGAATAAAATAGTTTCAAAGTGTTCAAAAAACTTATATGTAATCATAATAATATTACGTCACAGATTAAAAATCATTAATAACCAACAATGTTTTTTGTCATTTCTATTTGTAATCTGTAATTTTATGATTCAAAATTACAAAATGTAATCGTAATAAAGATCCTTAATCATTAATTATTTTAATGATTAAATTTTGCCCAAATGTGAAGTGATTACTTGTTTGTGGTCATTACTTGTTGGTAAAGTGGTTATAAATCAGCTTTATCTTGTATCCCGCACCCAACAGGGTAGGCAGAGGGATCTTAGTGTTAAGACTCATCGTTCTACATTTTTCGTCAAATTATGGAGCCAATGCGTGTTGAGCGGTGGAACTCAATGGCGCGCTTTCTCTCGATACCTGAGCGAAGAAATGAAGATATTACATATTTAATTTGCTCGAGTGGGGATCGAATCATAATCAGCCGCGTTTACAGTGTACTTGCGCCCCTGCGCCACGACTGGCCTCAAGCGGTTATATGTATGATGAAAATATAACTGGTTTATTTATTTTATTGTTGTACGATAAATACTAATTAATTTTAAATAAATTCGAATAAATCCTTAATGTTTTTTTGATCGAGATTTCAGGAAAAATGATCCGATGAAATGAAAACCGATTAAAATAAAGTTATATAAATATCCAGATCTCAATTGCTATGTAATACTACGATTGGTGTTCTTTGTTTTATTTGCCTACATTTTGATATTGTGATAGCGCCTAGACGACGTACAACGTAACCGAATTGGTTTTCTTATGATAATAAACATCTAATAATGGGATGTATTTTTTATATTCCACATGTTTTCTACTGGTACATCGCAGTCGGGCTTGAATTTCACCCATCAGACAGTTGTGGGTTCGATTACTATTCGGGGGATTCAATTATTATGATTTCCTTGCTCTACTAAAAAGATAATGCGCGGAAAAATTGTTTTCCGTCAATCAACACGCAATATCTCAAAAATTATTCGGAAAGTGAGAAACGGAATACATTTAATCATAACAGTAAATTCCCTCTTATCCATCATGCTTTGGGGGAAAGCTAGTTTTTATATAATACGGTACACCAGGGGGTAGTGGAGGGCGTACGCGGCGCAGTGACTCAGCCGTTGCGGGGCGCGGCGGCCGGAGGCGCGGGCGGGTTCGTGCGCGGCCTCGGCCAGGGCGCCATAGGGCTCCTCGTGCGCCCCGTCGGCGGCTTAGTTGACTTTACTTCGGGGCTCCTTGCGTCTGTTAGAAGGTTTTTGTTTAATTGATGTGCTAGATTCTATTTGTATATGGTTGTTTAGTTTCCGTGTCATCAATAGTAGTAATTGGACCGTTGTAATGGACCCTTTGGACTTATACAGTAAAAATACTTATAATTTTAGTCATATATAATGAAGGGAAACGATGTAAGAAATTATATCAACATAATAAATGCACTTCGTTGGGGAGCTATGTCTAATAATAACATACTATTGTATGTTTAAAATCAGTCATATTTATTAAAAGTTGACATAATTATATAATAAAATTCTATAAAAACAGTGCTTTTTATCTAATTTAGCTATATAATGGGTTTGGATATTTATTAGACTTTGTTAGAATAATGTAAGCAATTGTTCATAACAACTTGTAGATTAGCTCATGTTTCATAGTTTATTAGATTGCTTCAGCGTGGGGTTTTGTGATAATTGAGTTTTTATTATTTGTATTATAGATAAAGTTGTTAGTCGTTAGATATACCTAACAGAAGGTTGAGGATACTGCTAAAATGCTTTTACTTATATAACTAACCAAATTTCTTTAATTTTATCATATTCATATGCAAAAAACTGACAAAACTGACTCTGTCTGTTTGTTAGAATAATTTAATATAATTTAACAAACATTTATATTTAACAAACTAGAGCTGCCGATCTATCCGAAGAGGTGACTAAACGTAGGGCGGCTCGGTACTTAGCTCCTGACGCGGGGGTCAGACCCTACTCGCGGCTTCAGGCTGAGGGATACAAGATGCTGTTTGAGCTGGAGAAGGTGAGGAAGAATATTTTAAATTAAATATTGAGAAGATAAACTACAGCATTGGTGTCACTGTCTTTACACCCTTTTGGTTTGATTCCAACTTCGGATTTAGGTTCCGCTAATCAATCTCATCTATCATGACCTTTAAATGGACAGAAAATGAAACAATGTATTAACTCTAGGCCCTTTTTGTCTGCCCTAGTAGGGTAATGGTTGAAATAAAAAAAATGTATAACAATTTTATACGTAGGATAAATTTTATTTGCGAAGTGCAAATAAAATTTATACCTATCTACAAAATCTGGTTTAATATCCAGTTAATTAGCCCTGTTTATTTTATTGAATACAATATTTGTAGATACAAGTATATTTCAACATTTATTATATTTTATGTTTGTTTTCACCTTCAGGGTAAATTCGTGAGTACCGACACGTACGAAGCGCACGTGTGGGTGATACCGGCCAAGGAAGTTGTCATGTGTACTGACAAGAGGTTGCTCTACTTAGAAAAGAATAATGTTTTTGGCGGCTGGCAGGTGATTTAGATTTTTTATTTGTTTAAATAATGACATTTATTGTTAAAAAAGTAAATATTAATTACATGATATATTTATATGAATCCTTTAATTTTTTTCTTTGTTTAACTTGGAATGTGGGAAACGTGTCTTAACACCAGTCGAGGGAACTTACCCTGCTACATGCGGGATATATCGTGACGCTGATTAATAATTTCTTAATTTAACAATCGTCTTTATAAAAATATACATTAAATAACTCAAATTGTTTTTGAAGTGCAAGCAAATGAAAACAATTAGTCTATTTAAAATACTAAATCTTTTCATGATTATTTGCACAGATTGTATGGACCTACCTATGGACAGAAATCCCTGACGTACCGACAGCGGTAGCTAAAGGCGTCTACATACCAACGGCCAAAAAGAAAGTACTAGGAATGTTCCCTTCGTCTGGTTCAGGAAAGGTGATATTCCTGTACGACGAGCAGCAGAAGAAATATCTTCTGGCGCAGTGTCAAAGGCTCATGGCGTCTCGTTGACATGAACTTGTAGAAAGAACGAGCCCGACCGAGTGGTTGGGTGAATTCTTTCTACTTATATTTGATTATCGCACCGCATTGCTTTCTGTCGCCTATCACTTTAATCTACACCATTTGAGTCCTAGAGGTCGCCCTTAGTTGTTTTGGAGTTGCTTTCTAATGAATCTTATTACTTGATTATTTTGAACATTTTTAAAGTTTTGTTCCACACTAAGGATAGACAAATAATTTTAGAAAACGTATAAACAATTTAAGGGCTCCCTTGGTAAATCCAAATAAAATGTATGGCTTAGTCGTAGGACTTGGACGGCTTCCAGGAGGCGCGGGTTCGAGTCTAAATTAAAATTATTATATGTTTTCTAAAAATATTCCACTTATTTATTTCATACGAAATCAGCATAAAGTATTTTAAGTTTTAAACAAGGATAAGATAACGCAGCTTCGGGTTACGATTATATACAGATTTATACTGCATTTTACTTAGCAACTTGTGTTGAATTTTTCTTACTTAAAGTAGACATGACACTACTTATATTTTTTATTTGTATGCTATATTATATTTAAATATTAACTTGTTTTTATGTTAATGTTATATTAATTTGTTTTAGAGTTGTTTACACATTGTTTTTACTATATATGGTTAATTTAACAATACAGTTTGACATATATACAAACGTTTGTTACGTTATCTGAGGTTTACTGAACGTCTATAGTCTAATTTTAGTCCTGTTGAAATACATGTATGACTTCTCGTTCCATAAACATGAACATAAAAGCATTTAGTTTTAAATAAGTCGTTGAACATGTATAAAAATGTCAGGTATGCATTCTATTATTATTAAGAAAAGGCCTTTCTTATATTTATCCCAAGTAAATTTGATGTATAGTATGTTATGAGGTAAAAATGTTTATTAGCATACAGTGTTGATTTTGAAGAAATTTACTTTATTATTATTTGAGAGAATGAAAGTACAAAGACCACCAATTTTAGTTTACATTATTAGTTTATTAGTAAAGATGTACCACTGTCAGTGCCTTATTATACGTTACTGGAGCGTACATGTGTCGTATATAGTGCTTGTAAGAAGTTCTGTTCTATATTAAAACCGTTTGGTTACTTCTAAATTTTATATTAAGTTTATTATTCTTATATCGATAACACGAAAGATCTGTTTGCACGCTTGAATGTTTTAGAATTTAAAGTTTGTTTTTATATGATGTTTATTTTTTGAAACATTTATGTGCTTGCGAGGCAAACTTTAAGAATCTTTGATTAAATTGTTAAGGCTGTTGTTGGCCATGATCCCTGAGATCAATGTTTTGTGTCTATTGTATCAGAAGTAAATGTAATAATTTGCTTCGCGTTATATACTTAATTGGAATATATTTTTGTCTTGTTCAAGCTTATGTAATGAACTTTACTTAATAAAAAATATTTAAAGGATTATTTGTTGTTTCTTTTCAATATTTTTCCTTCTGATACCATCATCATACCCTGCCATGGTAGTAATGGGACCATTGGGAAAGCACGCTATTTTATAATTCTTAACAGAGCTAATAAGCTTTGTTAGAATTACATTTTAAATTTAAAATTGGATAGTCTCATAGCCCCACAAAGATAAGAAAGATAAAAAATATATTTTTATCTTATTTGTGTTGTGTTAACTTCTTAAATTTAAAATATTTTATTTTTGTAATATTAAAAACTGCGTTTATTCATTTTTGTTAGTTTAATCAGTATATCATTTTTATTTTTATCGATTTGAAATCTTGAGAGTTTATTGAGCCAATTACTTTCAAACTATATTATTCCATTCATAAATAATAAAATGAATTTGTTTAAAAACGAAAAATAAAATCGTTTTTTCCGTTTCTAGTTATTTAATAGTTGAATCTATTTTTTTTTCATTATTTTTAACATTAGAAAATATTATCTTTTTTATATATATTTTTTAGACATTCACGTTATATGTACAATGTACATTTATAGTGGAATCCCAAAAATATTATAAAAGGTTTGATTAGACTAAATATTTATAGTAGACGCGATCACCAAAAATACGACAAAGGTTAGGTTATATTAGGAAATCTAAAACAACAGGCTAGTCAATTTAAATACTAAAAAACTACTACGAACGAAGTATCAAATATTGGTAGATATGTATATCGCCCAACTCAAACGGAGTTAATAGAATTATTATTTTAGTGTAAATTTACTAAATGTAAATAACCATTCTAAAATAATAATATATGTATTTTTAATGAGTTTTCATATGTAAAAATAAACGAATGAAAAATCCTGACCTAAATAAAAACAGCAATTAAGGTCACTAAGTAGGCATAATTAATTAACAATAAATGAGACATTTATCGACACGCTCATCGCATATGAAGAGTAGGATTATTTAGACGTATTTAGGATTACGATAAATAAATACTTAAAGTTATAAGCAAAATTCATATAAACTTGTCAGTGTTACAATCAGAATGAGCCGTAAAGACTTTATATCCAAACAATAAAATGGATTCTAGATAATGGCTTACGTCTTCATTGTAACGATTATTTTAAGCACATTAAAATTTAAGGGATGTTCGTTAAACATTGAATATGAAATTCGAACGAGGCCCATGGTGTGACAAATATCATTAAATAACATACGAACTAAATAATACATATACTTATGTTACTATGATATGAGTATTCTACTAAAATATAAATATTACTCAATTAAATACGTTTATGAAAACAGGTACCATAGCATGAGCATTGAGTAAAATGTTGAAATAAATGAATAAATCAACTTCACGCTGTATCCCGTATACAGAGAGAAGCTAGTGTTAAGACACTCCGTTCCGATTTTCCACCGAAATCTAGAGGCACTGCGTGTTGAATGGCGGAACTCAACGCGCTTTGCCTCAAGAGATTAGGTATTTAATTTCCTCGAGTAAGAATCGAATCCACAACCTGTCGCGTTTACAATCACACTGGGCCCCTGTGCCACGAGTGGCCTCTTAAAATTGATAATATTAAACATTCAATCCAAATATCCACATGAATTAACCCATTGATTTGAAAAGAACACTGCGAGAATTCGACTTAACGAGTTTAACGCATTTACGACATCTGCTTTCTGATCTAATAAAAAGCGTTGACTTAAGATCGTGATTGAGAGACTTTCGTTAGATCTTGCCCAGAGCCAGACTGCGTGGGCGGAGAGATAGATCTAAAAGTATTTTGTAACAGAAAATATTGAATGCGTTTATATATTGATTTACTTTTGAATTGGTTTTAGTACGTTGGTTGACGAAAATAATTGTCATTAAGTATGTTTTTAAGCTCTAAGAATGAGAATAGTTTTACTTTTTATTTACTTAGTAGTTTTATCATTTTTTTTCATGTCAATAGGTTATTATTTGTTTCTTTTTCTTGTATTTATATACTAGTAGGGTAATATCACATGGTATGTGACCTGTGCTCGTGGGAAGATGAAGAGTATTACAATTACTTACCGACCGTGAAAGCAATTTACTTTAATGTTAATTCATATCGATATCTATCTAGTCATACAATATCCTGACGTTTAATGATATTTCCTACTACTCCTACTTGTATTAAACATATCTATATAATAATACCAATAAGAATAACTGAACCCTAAAATTATAAGTTTTTGGAAATCTGTTTAAAATCTTATTTAGAAAAATCTAAAGTTATAAAAGCTTGGAGTGAGATTTTTTTTGTTTAAAACGTGATATATTTGTAATTCCTTGAGATGAGGAGGAACAGTTTAACTAACATATGCCGTATCAATGAAATATGCCAAAGTTACACAAATTGACCTACAAGAAAGAGTGTTGAGGCCAATCGTGGCGCGACAGGTTATGGATTCGATTTCCACTGTATTGTTACTTTCTATTTCATATAAAATGACCATGCAAATAGATATAGGTATCATTAACACTAACACACTATAATTTTGATCTTTAACGATAATTTAAATATTAAATTTAGCCGAAAGGTCTTATCCAATTAAGATTTTACAGTTTCGCGGCCCGCCAGGTATTACCGCTAATTTATTTCGATCTTAAAGAAAACAGTTTGTTCAGGGGAAGGCGGGAAGCCTCTTGCAGTAAGATCCTACTAATTGAATACATATTTAATTCAGTACTTACAGTACTTACCAATTATTTTTCGAACGTTTTTGTGTTTTTAATGAAAAAGAAAATAAGATTCTTTCCAATAATTATTTATATGTATTTTTTACGCACAATATTCGTATAATTTTGAAAGCACTTTAGAAGTAAAATGTAAGGTAAATGAGATGTACTCTATATTTTTAATTAACTATTCATTTTATGCTAATAAGGTAAGGCCTTGTCCAATAAAAGTCTCGTATTCAAACGATATTTCAGAGGAGGCCCGACGTCGGCGAATCTTCCTGTTTAGTAGAAAACTCACGCGAGACAATTTTTCACGTCAATGTTCACTATTATATTACGTTGAGACAATGAGAGCGGGCGACGATGCGTTACAAATTTAATTTTAATATTAATATACAGTCAGTTTAATAATAATAACATCAGATAAAGGAAGAAATTACTTGTTTTTTAGGGTTCCGACCCTCAAATGATAAACATAGAATCCTTATAGGAATACTTTGTTGTTCGTCTGTCCGAGTTAGAATTCGGAATTTGTTTAAAATGCAAATGTTTTAAAGGGAACGGAGTGTTTTAACACTGGGTTCTCAAATTCTCTCTCAAATTCTTAGAAAGTTTTTATAGAGACTAAATTTCATTTTATTAATTTCAAGCTTTAATCCACAAAGCATGTTATTAGGAAATATTCTACAACTTTACACTTTAAGAGACAATACAAGACATAAATAAATAAGCTGCTTATATTTTAAAGCAAAATAGAATATTAAATGCGATTTTAAAGTGACAAGTGCAGACTTCACCTCCGTAGCGTTTTGCACTAATTGCCTTCTAAAATAAGGCTGATGGTAGAGAGACCTGCCGCTGCCGTGTCCGTGTCAGATCAGTGCAAGGCGGTTCGATGAGCATATTCTATTAATAAACTGTAAATATAGATACTTCAATGTTTTCATTAAAATTGTCGTTTTAAAATACATTTATAGGTTAAATTATTTATTATTAAGTGTCTTTTACCTTAAATTATTAAT
>FAPJ01029268.1:0-15323 GCA_001485985.1 Heliconius ethilla aerotome | reverse complement strand
TTAGAACTCAGAGAGAGAGAGAGGGATCAAAGTTGACGATAAGTTTGTTTTTTTTTTAGAACTCATCAACCATCAACAGGAAAGGGGCATCAAGTCCCCCAAGCCGCACCGGGCAGCAAATACCCTAGCTACTACGCCACTGATACACCCAGAAAACTTTTATATTTGCCATATTTTTTTAATTTATATTTTCTCCTTTAAATTTGAAACAAGATTATGTCCAATTATTTAGATATCTTTAAATTGGTCATGTTAATTTTAAATAACTTGCAGCCTAATAAAATTTAATAAGCAAAAAGAATAAAAATTATATATTTTTATATTTTTTCAGTTTGGAGCGCTTTTCGCGTCTAAGGGTCACTCGCACGAGCATCAAACCTGGACCCCGCATCAGAAAGAGATACATCTCCATATACATAATAATGGTGGATACCACGGAGACGAGCACAATGTACCGATATGTAAGAATTAATTTATATCGCCATCTGTTATCCAATAGTTTTATTACTTATACGTCAACTAGTCTCTCTTAACATATTATATTTAATGTTTATCGCCATCTAGCGGCCAATGGCTTAATAATTATTACCGGTTGCCTAATTTGTCGTTAATTATAAACTTGTCTTAGATTGGTTAATATTAACACTTTTATATTGTTAGTCACGCTATTTTATTACTAAGATTTTATTTTATTCTATTTTGATAAATATTTTCCTTTTTGTATTAAATGTAATTATACACTTTAAATATGATGCCATCTAGTGGCCGAAAGCAAGTTGTATTTTCAAAAATATGCAATAGATGTTTACTACATTGCTATCTATGTAGTTTTATCATTTTACCAATAGATGACAGTATTGTACATTTCATATGAGTTTGAATTGCACAGTACAGATTTAAAAAATATCAATACGGTATTAAATTATTATGAAATATTTGATTTATTATAATATAATAATAGCTACTAGCTTAAAGAACATTCATATTATTTATTTTTGATTTCTTTTCACTAATATTTATTAGTGAAAATTTATATTTTTTGGGTTTAGTGATTTAACCAACTTCATATTTAGTTACAAACCAAAGAAATTGATAATAATCTAATAAACATTTAATCTTCCAGCGTCATGGAGCAGAGAAGGTGCACAAAACCCAGCGGAGGCAAAGGTTGTGAACGTTGTACTGGACCCTTACGCGGCCGGCCCTCAGACTATAAGCACTCCGTACGGACATTACATGAAAATCGATCCAGCACATCCTACTAACAAATGAAAACTACTATTTATTACTTCTTTAGTTCTTTATTTACGAGAGTTAATATCGTCACGTAGAAAAAGAAATCACTTTTAATATTTTCGTTCCGTCGCTCTGGTCGAGGCAAAGAGCAGCGTTGAGTTACGCCACTCAACACGCTAGGTCACCAGAACTTGGCGGAAAATGAAGAATGAAGTGTATTAACACTGGGTTCCCTCTGCCTATCCTGTTGTGTGTGGGGTACAGCAGTAAACCAAAATTATATATTCTAATAATGTATTCAGGCCATCGTGTTGCAGTGGGTTAGGGAGTGACTGTTAACGCGACAGTTGTAAGTTCGATTCCGATTTAAGGGATGGCTATATGTTTAATTGAAAAAAGTATTTACAATATTGTGTTTACTTTAAAAAGTTACCTTAGAAAATTATTTTTAATATTTTGAAATTAGTTTTAATAATTAGAACAACTATTTATTATTAATTTTAAGTTAATTTATTTTTATTACCTACAATAGAATTAGTATTATTATTAAATTATTAAATGATACGTTTGCTTTTTTATTTTTACATAATAAATCTTCCATTGTTGTTAGAAATGTCATTGTTTTCTGTCTTTTAAAAAAAACATTTCTAAGGTTGAATAAATAATTATCCTTTGCCTGAAAGTAATATATTTTTTCCTGGCGCCAGACAAAAAAAAATAAATCACAGTTCTTCAGTCTCTTATGGCGTTCTCGTGTTATATTCTGTTCATTTATAAGGGTGTACTGATCGAGGCAGTTAAGTCCACTTCCACTTGCCCGCCAAAACCCTCCAGGCATCACCATCCAGGCACCACGACTAAACAATAAACAATCCCACTCGAGGAAATTTAATATTTAACATTTTTATTTCTTCGCACTGGTGTCGAGGCAAAAGCGCTGCATGAGTTCCACCATTTAACACGCAATGCCTTCGTAATTCGGCGGAGAGTGGGAAGTGGAAGTGTCTCAACACTAGGCTTCTTCTGGTACATGCAGGGTATAGCATGAAATTGAAAAACAAACCTTTCAAAATGGCGCTAGCACACGCGAATGGTGTGACATGAATGTAGCAATTTTTATTAGATTCAGGTATGCTGAGTTAGATAATTTAATATTTTCACTGAATAAGAATAAGAGCAGTTACTAAAAGTAAAGCAAACTATTGTTCAATAACTTACGTCAAAAACGATCTTGTGAACATACATTTTTTAATAACTTTTAGCGACGACTGCTCCTGTAGCGCCACTCTTTCTTCTTCTAGCGTCAGACGGTTCACCTTACCTTCCATAATTTTGATAATTGACAACTGACATAAGTACCTACCTGTACCTGCCTGTGTTTATATTTTAATAATTTTTATTTCCTATCTTTGGTAGACAAAAAGCAGCGCTGAGTTCCGACACTCAACACACAATGTCTTGAAAATTGATCACAAAGTCTTCGTTAACCGAGTGTCATAGCACTTCTTCTTTCTGCTATATCTATGTGGGAAAAATCATGAATCTCCTATACATTAAATAATAATACTAAACTTAAAATATTAAAATATCAAATTATTTATAATACTTGATTGACCTCTATAGTTTCCATACTTTTGTTATGAATATGTAGATAGGTGTTTAATCGTTTGGATGACGTCACAACCAACCGGTTCTCCTTGACATATTCGCCCGAGAATATTAGTATACAGTGAATTCTTGAAGTTTACATAAAACTAGTGACATAAACGCGGCTTCGCCCGCTTAAACTTATTTTTATATTATAGCCAAAATATAAAAAATCTTGAAGTATGCAGGTTCACATCCACTGTGGTGGTTTTTAAGTATTAGTTTGACAGGGGTTGCTATAAGAAGGAAATACTTATAAATATTTTTACTACTTTAAAACTAGCCCCCAGCTAGGTATATACAAATGTTACATAGCACCCCTTGTATGTCGATATTCATTTGTAATGTCTTATCAATTCAAGATGTCTTCAAATTCAGTCTATACCGCATCTCAAAGGCTTCTTTACGTTTACTGAGACCCTCTTTTATGGTCCAAGAATCGGGTTCATATAAAATTATGGGCCAAATGTAATTTTGAAGTAGACTTACATGGAGTGTGATTAAACCGCTTAATTAAAATATTTTTTATTATTTCCTAATACAATAACATAATGGTATCTAATCGATAATTGTGTTTATATTTCTTCCTAGATCAGATATTAAAACACTATCTGTAAGGTATTTTTTTATATTACATTCACGCGTACAGCAGAGAAGGCAGGGGGAAACTAATGTAATACTTCATCCCCGACGCACCTTCCCATTTTCGAGACATTGCGCGTTGAGTGGAGGAATTCAACGCTTTACTTTACCTTATCCAGCGAGGACATTCAAATATTAAATATTTGATTCTCCCGAATGGAGAATTGTAAAATATGACTTCTACATAATTCAGTCAAAAAATTCAGCAACACGAACTATTATTAGACGTCCTCTAAGTATCATGTGTTGACTTTTAAATATCAAGCCGCGACATGCGCGCGCGCACCAAGGGCGTCTCGTGTGGCGTCACCATACAGACAACTTGCCCCAAATTACTGTGGAGTTTGGACTATTAGCGAATTTATCTATAGTTGCCTTTTTTGTTCTGGTATTTTACCTTTTTTGTTTTTTTTTTTAATTATTTTGTTATAATAAAAATACTACCTCAACTTGAGAGTTTGGACTGATAGTGAATTTATATAAAGTTGCCTTTTTTACTTTTTTTTATTTTAGCTTTTTGGCTTTTGTTATTTCTTCATTTTTTATTTTGTACTAAGTGTAAGTAATAAGTAAGTCTTTTAGATGTCCGTGCTAAAACTCCAAATTATGTATTGTAGCGAGTACCATAATATCGATAGATTTTTATATAACTAAAAGCACGAGTACAGTGGGTTACGTTGAAATCAAAACGCGATGTATAATGTGACTGAAATAATGGAACTGGAACTGCCACCTAACTTAAGACTTTTTCAATTTAATTTCGTACCAATAGTTCCTGAGATCAGCGCTTTCAAACAAACTCTTCGATTTTATAGATTAAGTATAAGCAACAAGAAATATTGTAGTCCAAGCAGACAACGCCGCGAGTCGAGTACTAGTAATTATATTCTAATCGCAACATCAAGGTAAATTTACAATGGTATTTAATATTTTGGTTTTGGCCACAATACTCGTATATCTCTGTTAAGTGATATTTAAATTCACCAGACGTCACTTCCAACTGTTTAAAAGCTACTGAATCGCTGCTACGTGAGTGGCGTACGTGCTTTACGTTTATTTATTACGTAGATTTTAAATTTAAGATAAAAATAACTTTAATAAATAAAATAACGATTTTTTAGTTTTTTTGACGTTTATTTCTTTTTAACTTTTTAAAAGATCTTGCTGTAGATTTTGTATTATAGCAGTTTTTATTAAAAATATTTATCTTTCGTAGCGCCATAGCATTGAACTGTAATAGTGACGGGCGTATGTACTCATCTTGTATGAAATAAACTTCAAATACAAGTTTGTAATGATTGCTTTCTATGAAATATATATAAAGTTTCACATTTCACATTTTTCCTACATTTGTAAATTCTCACTTCGTGCCAAATTTCATAACTGTACATCTACGAGAGGTATACGTATAGGTCTTCGTATTTCAATGCATCAATAATGATACATTATACAAACAACATTCGTATCTTTTACTGGAACTTGATTTTTTATCTGAATATTTGATATAAATATCAGCTTGATACCTCCAAGCGATTTCCAGACAAGTGTTCTTGTCATTGAATGGTGTAACAGATAAAGGTACCGGTTTTTCTTTTTGAGGTACGAAACCCTAAAAATGCTATAAAATTACAAACAAGAAATATTAACATATATGTCATTTACAATTTTTACAGTTCTTATTCAAAAGACGTATTTAAAACAATACATGGCGGAACTCAACGCAGCGCAGCTTAGTTTTGTTACCAGCGCCAGGAAATAAAAATAATTTATCCCCCTGAGTGAGAGTCGAACCCACAACCGTTGCGTTTACTCTTTTTTTAAATATTCTTTACACTACTTTAATTCTAATATTCTCTTCTCTTCCAGTCTTCTATTGTAGATGTAAACGGGACAAAACGTAACCTCTATCAGGCTATGTCTGAAACATCGTAAGATACAGACAAAGCCAAGGAGAGGCTAGGTCAACATCCCAGCTCTTGATATCTTCTTAGGTTTCTTCATTTTCTTTACTTCTCTCTTCTGGTTCTTGGTAATAAATTATTTACAATATAAAGCTATCGATAACTTACTTACCTAGTAACTATTGATCTCAAGAAATCTAATAATGGAACATTCCGTTTCCTATTGTTGCCACTTTATATTTTCTCCTTATCTCAACGACAGAAATATTTTTTTAAGAGCAAGGCCTTGTAGTTCTACAAAAATACTTATATGGCATGTTGAATCTGAGCAAAAAAGTTGAATGGAATTCCTAACGTTCATTTTGCTAAAACTAGTTAACGAGAACTACTTTTTTTGTCTAATATATGGCACAGTGGCGAATGTTTCGTTGAAATTAGTACAAATAATGATTACGGGTTCAAAATCAAAAAATAAAAAATGAATCAAAAAAAGTCCTTCTATCTGAAGGCGATGTTCACAGCAATCATATAAAAGAGTTCAACGCGCTTAAATATAATTACACTTTATTAGTTTAATTTACTTGCTATCATTATATTTTTATATAAATATAAACAATTCACCAAATTCTTTTGATTGCGCTACAAGAAAAATGCAATGGTAGGCAAGTAGGAAAACTGAAGACTTTCTATTTACCACTTTCCTTTGAAATTCCGAAACATTGTGCGTTGAGTAGAGGAACTCAACGCTGTGCTTGTCTCGTTATCAGAAAATGAAAACGATCATTACCCAAAGTGGAGATTAAACCCATAACCGTCACGTTTACAGTCAGACGCCATACCACTGCGCTACGATGGCCTGTGATATAAAAATAATATAAATATTCTTATCAACTATTAATAATTTGGTGGTTAATAATATGCTGGTTTAATGTTCGTAAGTAATTTATCCAATTAAAATAAGTTTTTTATTTCACACAGTCACGTGTGACACCATATTTAGGTTTTCCAGTAAGGATGTATATTTGAAAATTTTATATAATATTTAAAAAAATATCTTATTTATATAAGGTTTAGATTTTTTATAGCGTCACGCTTTTTCTGCTTAACTGGGTCCGCTTAACCGCTTAAAAAGGAAACCAGTGTTAAGATACGGTTCTCTACTCTCCGTCCAATTTGTTGAGTGGTGATACGCAACGCTGCGCTTTGGAAAAGTGTTTAGAAGAATTATTTTCATATGTTTACATAAAATATCTATTCCACTGTGCCAATACCGCTTCTATGATAAATATAAATTTCAACACCAAAACATAAATTATTATACTAAACAACAATTATTATCTTAATTGAAATTGTATGCAAATTAAGTTATTATAACATGTTTTTTTAACCTTCGCAGAGTAGCAGAGGTTAAAAGGCAAATGATCTTTAAAGAATATTTCAAGAGTCCTCAAAGTCATGCAGTGTAATGACATTAGGTATGTATGGAATTGGGATCTACAAAATATATAAAATCACACACTAGATCATAAAGTGACCTGGTGTGGGAACAGCACTAGGTACAATGTGACTAATGTTTGAGAATTTTAAATTTAAATCGAAATCAAAAGTATCTAAATAATATTTAGTAAAATACCAACCTCTTGTTTCCTTCTTTTTAAAAAGACTTTAAAATTTTGGCACATAACTTATAAATAACATTTTAAAATGTAAAACTGAATACATTAGTTTAGAATTAACATATTCATCGACCAATGTATATAAAACTTGATTTTATAACAAAAACTTAGTTTTGAAAGTTCTTCCAAAACTGGTCGTCTATTAAGGCAATGGAGTCAAGGATGTCGTGTTTTTTTACATTCCTTTTTTTTGTGGGCAAAACTCAAACTTCAAGAATCTTTGTTAGGTTGGAATTTTTATTTATGTCATATATGAGATAGCTTATAGCGCTTATTATTATTAAAATATTAATATGTTGCAATTTACTATTGAACATTTAATTTGAAATTTATTTAAAATTTTATTATACCTAATTAAAGTTTGAAGCTAGCTAAAACTAATATCATTAATTCGATTCGTTTGTAAATAAATAATACTAGTGGCCGTTAAAAACTGAATTTTCGTAAATTATAAAACTTAAAATTCCGTTTTTACGCCTTAAGAAATTTGTTAAACCTTCATAGTGTTCCTCTTACGTTGCCCAAGGACCTTTTATGTAAAGTTTCAGCGTTCTGAGCCGTTTAGTTATGTTTGTGCGTCTGTCAGTCACAGACGCACAAACATAAATATGTGTCCTTGATTTTATTAGTCGTGAAATCTTCATGGAAATGGGTTCAGTAATATTAGATAGATCAATGGTTAAACATGATCTTTCTCACTAGTATTAGTTTAGATCATTTATTATTTTAAAGGTAAAATTTGTATTTCATTAAAAAATGTTATTGAAATTTTATGATGGAATCAGACTACAATAGAGACTACATCGAATGGGAATGCTCTGGAAATAAAAAAATGTTTTAAAAAATAGAAAAAAGTTGCAAAAAACAGTTAGGTAGCAACTAATTAGTCCAATTTTAAGAATAAATTGCACAAGACCATTTATCTAATATGATATTTATACACTGCAAAACCAAATATTTATTCCTAGAACAAATATTTCTCGGTTATGTGGAACTCAACACCACACTTTGTCTTTTCACCAGAGCAAGAAATAAAATGAAAATAAGAGGCCCTGGATGGGAATCTAATCCACAATTGTCTATCTATCACATCTACTAAGCTATCTAAGCTATGAATCGTGATCTCATCCAAATACTTTCATGAACTGACTAATAAACTAATATCTAAAAGTGTTATGACTCATCTGGCTGACTCATTTTTTAAGACAACCTTCTTTATTTTTATGATAGAATTGCGAACCCTAAATTAAATTAGAAATTTTCTTTCTTTTATAAATTAAAGGAAATTATAGGATTTAAGAAACCTATCCTCTAGCATTTAGTAAATTTTACACTACATCCTGCGTAGCACTATATGATACACACTTTTTTACAGTACCTACGTACTGTAAAAAAGTGTAATGCTATACTTTGAATGATGATTTATCAATTTTCTTACTTGTCTGCTCCCTGATGTGTGTCATTGCGCCGTAAAATTACTAATGATTTCAATTAAAATCATTTTATTTTTCTGTTACGGTAAATTAGTATTAACAACGACAAAATTTAGAACAATGTCACGAATCAATTATTTGTTTTTCAAGAAAAATTATGCCTGCCCGAAGGCGATTTCTAAAAGAGCAGTAACAAATTGTATTCGAAATTAATATTACTTGAAATAAAACGAACATTTAACGTTTATTAATATAACCTTTAAAATAATATACGTTGCTTCCTGCTAGTATCACCCTCGGTTATAGTTTTTTATAATAATTTATAGTCCAAGCGGAGTTAATGAGATACGCTATGTTAATTATGTAACTTGGCAACTTGTCTCAAGGTTTCTACTAATATTTACATAATATGTATTTACTTCAACGTTCTATCTTAGACTGTGACTAGTGTGCGACTCGCGGAGTCGTTTGCGTAAATTTTGATATTCTCGGCTTTATTCGAATATTAGCAACACTAGGTTCCCCCTGCCTACCCTGCTATGTCCGGGATAATTGATAATTTGTGTCTCCAAATGGGAATCGATCCCATAATCGGTCACACGCTGTCCCGCTGCGTCACGACGGCCTAAAGATACTGGAGGAGACTAAAATGATACATCAGCTAGGTACAAACAATACAAACAATATAGTAAATAAAAAGTTAAAATATCAATAAAAATACGTAAGCAATACCTATTAAAACCATACAATATTATAGAACATGGAAAAACCGGAATTTTACATAACTACTAGAGAAGTGACGTGACGTGGCGTTTCTAGCAATATCGATTTGTTTCATTACTTAAATCGATTAAATAATTAATCGTTATCATATGAATGAGATTATTTTTTAATTACATATGTGATATGTCCTAATATGTCATGTTAAATAATTTAGATTAGGCTTAGTCTTAAAGAAATCGCGAAGTAGTTGACTGCATATGACTTTATATTTTGAAGAGTAGTTTGCTACTGTTTATATTTTTAATACGGCTTAATTTTATTTATAATTGTTAAATAAAAATTATAAATGCGGTATACTATTATAATCATATAGAAGTATAATACTTTTAGTACAGGTATAAAATCTGTGATATTTCTTAACACATCTTTCGACTACAAAAGGAAGATCAAAATAGAATACATTACCTAATTTTAACATTATTTTTAGGGGTTCAAATAATTGCAAAAAAAACAAGACGCAACCAGAATTTTCTTAAAGTTTTATGTCAAGATAAAGTTTCCTGTCTATTTTAATGACTTTCAATGTTTAGTAGTGTTATTTCCCGGTGTAGAAAAAAACTCTTGGCCATTCCGTTAGCTAAAAATATTTTTTAAAACTGTTTGAATTTTTAAGAGACAACTACGAGTACATGTTTTCAACATTCTTCAAGGATAATAAGGCTATGCATGGATGGCTCGTTTTTCTCTCAAATAATCTACATTTAGGGTTTATAAAAAGGAAAAACTGATAACATAACCCCAACTGTTCTACAAATACCTTAATTAGATTTTCTTTGTAAAAACATTGCTGTAAATATATATTTATTTATAGCGTTTATTCACGCTATATCACATATACGTATACGCATATGGCAGAGTAAGCAGGAGAAACCCAGAGCTAAGACACTCAGTTTCTCTCGCACCACTCTATTTTTTGGAACATTGCGTCTTGACTGGCGGAACTCAACGCCGCGTCTCATCTTCGTGCTACAGTCAAGAAATGAAAACAATTCATTCCTTTATGTAAAAATAGAAACCACAAGAGTCGTGTTTAACGCTGTGTTGTTAAATATATTTCACAATAAAAAGGAGCCCATATATATTTTAAATAACTGCATGCAAGAAACTATTATAGCTGCGCAAAGTTGAATAACTGGTCTAAAGTTATATACAACCCGTTTAAGTCAAGTTAATACAAATAACGACATTTTCTACAACTTTACAGTTCATATTCATAAATATCCTGTACTATAGGAATAAGACGGAGGGTTTACACTGTATCATAAGGAAAGGAAGACAGAATCAAGTGTGAACCAACCAACAAACACTTCCGTTTCCTACTTTACGCCGAATTCTCGGGGCAAAAAGTTCTTGACTTCGTGTTGAGTGGCGAAACTCAACACTGCGCTTTGCCTCGTTACCAGAGGAAATTAAAATATTGAATATTTTATTCCACCGGGTAGAAACTGAACCCACAACCGTCGCGTTACAGTCGCACTCTTGTGGATTCGATTCCCAGACGCTTGTGCCCCTGCGCCACTACGGTAATAATTTATATGTATGTAGTTATTTTCTCATTGTAGTTCGAGTAGGTAGGTATATCATAATTAATTATATCTGAAATATTATGCAATAGTTCGAAAGGTGAATAGTATTTATATGAATATTTAATTACTTATGTGCTTAGGTGTATTTTATGAATTTGCAAATATTTATTTGAAAATTACTTGAATATAAGTTGCTTGATACAGGATTCATTGATGATTAGAATTCTTTTACTCTTTAACATTAAATAAGTTTCAAGTTGTTATCACTTCAAGTGATTATCACTTATAAATTACGTAAAACTATATAAAATCCGAACCAACAAATTACTTATAATATTATCCATCAATTAGCATGTTAATGTGAACGAACTTAACAATTCATTTTTCACGTCACACATTTGATTTACACAAATATAAAAATCTACGTATTAATATAACACAATAACAAGAAAAACATAAAATAATATTATTATACAATAAAAAAAATGACATAAAATTAATAGAAAAAATGGCGGGAATAAAATACAGATAAAATCGAAAATATTCGTACCTCAGTTCGGATGCACAATTTGAAAAAAAATAAGAACATATAAAATCGGCAACACACGTGGCGTACACACAGTATCACAATCATAACTGAGTTTTAGCGACGTCGGAGATTTTTCAAACCAATACGTCCTCCAAATCACTGTGAATTGATTAAAATTATAAAACTGGTTGAATAATGTTAATTGTGCGATGGCGCCGCATATCGCGATGCGACGTTAGAGAGCCGTTGCCGGATTTAAAAATAATATTAAAAGAAAAAAAATTAGCGATCTCAGAGCGTATGGAATGCTTAGTGATGTGCTCTCTGTGGAGGTTCCGTATTTTGAGATTAATCATTTTATATTCTTTTTCATTTTCATTGATTGGACTAATAATGATAAATCATATATAATTTATTAAAATAGACGGTAATATCTTAAACAGTTACTCATATAGGTATCTCGTTAATTTTTATCATAATAGCTACAATGGTAAATACAATTTTAATGATTTATAGACATCATTCGTACTTTCTTTGAGTTTAATTTATACGAAAACTGTCGATCATGATACAACTTTCAAGGTTTTATTTTATTAAGTGATCTTCTATTACGAAACTTTGTTTCAAAATAAGATCATAACTCTTAGTGTAATGAATTCATAGATGATTTTTTTAAAATGACATTTTTCAGTCAGTGACTTTATTGCTCGAGTCAATTAAAAATCCATGTAAATATATATACGATTTGTGTTCTTGTAAATAGAAGTTATCATTTAAGTGTTCCTTTTATAATTATGCAACATTGAAAATATCAAAAAATATTTGTAATCCTAGAGATTTACTTTTTTATTTTTTAAATTACATTTATATTTTTTATTATATAAGCTATATTTCTATTGTAATAGTTATAATTTGCAATTTTGGTTTTTATTGTATATCAAAGGAACTCCATCTCCCTTCTCCGAAATGTCATTGTTCAAGGTCAGCGCGCGCGACACTCAACAAATGTCAAATGCAAATAATATGGCAACACCGACCCGCACAGAGTATACATATAATTTGCCATATTTAAATGATTTGTACATATACATAATTATATTCATAGCGAAATTATATATTTGATGTCTAACTATGTTTAATAGATAAATTTAGTTAGTAGTTTAGTTAGTTAGTACTAGTTTAGATATATCACTGATGTGGAAATATAACATTTTTATTTATTGTGTGTGTTTGTCTTTGAGGCCGTTTACTGTGACTATTGTAGGTTCGATTCCCAATCGGGATGAATTGTTATTATACTCGCTCTGGTAACAAAATAAAGCGTGGAGTTCAGTTCCGCCATTCAACACGGAATGTCTCGAAAAAACGGGAATAGAGTGTCTGAATACTAGATACCCTGCCCTGCAACGTGCGGGAACGACGTGAATAAAAAAAAAACTATAAAAATACTATAAATAAAATACGTATAATGTATATATTATGTACGTAGGAGTTTATTTTAAAAGATTGGAAATTATTATATTTTTTATTCACTTTATAGAATGAGATTTGGAAATAGTATTTTATTTTACTTTTTATTTGTCTCTTTTTGTATATGTTGTAAAGCCCTTCTCTACAATATATAAACAGACAAAATATCTAAAGATAATGATTGTTTCAGGTTCTATACTATTTTAATAAATGCCACAATAATAGATTTCATATTTTTAGACAGCCATCAGTTACAATTCTACTATACGTATAAATAATATATATATTTAAATATATATTTTCTATTTTAATTAGCTAGCTAAAGCTGTAGAGTAATTGCAAGCTGCGAAAATAATTTGAATTTCTCAAACGTTCTGCAGACTTCACGCAATAATAAATATTCTAAAGAAATTTTAATTACTACAAACGTACCTGTTACACAGAGCAATTATTTTGATTTAAATTTCATTAGGAATTCGCCCTTAAAAAATAAAGTGTGTATTTTTTATCCTTTTGCGACGAGACAGTCATTTTTTTAGCTCCACTCTGTAGTATGCACATAGCAGGGTAAGTAGAGGGAGCCTGGGAACCTGCTAAACACTTCCGTCACCCCATTTTCTGCCGAATTTATAATGACATTGCGTGGTGAGTCGTGGAATTTAATACTGCGCTTTTCTCATCACCAAGGCGAAAAAATGAAAATATGACATGTTTTATCACCTCCAGTGGAAATCAAACCTACAACCATCGTTACAGCTGAAACTTCTCAACTAGGTCACGCTTGTATCGATATGTCATAATAATTATAAAATAATTAAATATTTATTATCTACGACAGCAATATTAAAAAAGGCTAATTATTATGTTATTACCATTAATTGCGACGCCATGTTTAGTCTATTAATTATAAATTGCTGTCCTTGTTAACACAATTAACTGGATTTTACTCGATGTCGTAATATACAATGATGTCAAGACTTCTGTCATTAGTTGAACTTAAGAATAATTTAACTTTTTTTATAACGTACATAGCAGGGTAGGCGGAGGGAACCTGGAAAGCCAGAGTTAACACACCCCGTCCCCTTTTTCCGTTCATTATAAAATATATTCTATTCTAATTATTATAATATTTAAATTGTATTCTTATTTTGGATAGTTGGGTGTTGTTAATAATAGGTTCCTCTCTGCCCTCTTATTCTCTATGGTGTTCTTTAAACAAATTCAATATTAACAAACTGATTTATTTAAACGTATATTTCAATAATTAATTCAAGTCCACTCGCAATATACCTAGTTTTTATAAATTTTAATATTTATTTTATTTCCCACATTATTTTTAATATTCCAACAATAAAATACAATCGTTTTACTTCCTACATTTTGGCAATACATAATAAGTTTCTTTAATGAAAACCCTTTTTTATTTATTACTTATCTAACTGTCAGCGGTTTTCTAGTCGCCATTTTGTATTTTTTACTTTTTTCCTTGAGCGCCAACGGAACAAGGCTCCGTCAGTCACGCAGCTGTTCAATAACACCAGATCTGCACGGTATGCCAATTGGATTAACATGTAGATTAGAATTAATGTTGAAATAAAATTATGTCGTGTCTGTCGTGGCGCAGTGGCACGTCTGTAACGGCGATGCTTGTGGGTTCGATTACCAGTCGGGGGAATAAATTATTTTCTTTTCATTACACCGCTCTGGTGAAACATAAAGCTCGGCGTTGAGTTCCTAAACACGCATTGTCTCTAACATTGGGCAGAAAGTGGGGAAGGGGGTGTCTTGATATTAGCTGCCTATTACCTATCCTACTATGTGCGGGATACAGCGTGAAGCTATTAATTTATTTTGGTAGGATTTCGTACCTCAAAAGAAAAAATGGATTACATTATTTACTGTCTTTTTTATCCCTTTGTTTGACATTTATCTAGTGCTTGTGTGGAGGTATCAAAATGAAATTAATATCATATATTCGGATTTACGTCTCTTAGAGTCAGAAGAAAGGAAGTTTCAAAGTCAGCTCAACCAAATTACGAACATTTACAAATAGATTTTGCTGCAGTTTGCATGAAATTCACCGCATAATCAAAACCTGTAGAATATTTCCCGAAGACAACAGCTCTAATATTAAAAAGTTGCAAAAACGGGGGAATTTTAGCACTTGCATTCCACCACGCGACCACGCATGGAAAAGTTAGTAATAAAATAAAATCTTAAGAAGCATAATAAAACCTATATTGAAATTACAATATTTAAAGTTGAAAATATTCAAGTATTAGCCAATCTCCACATTAAGTTGGACCAATAGCACCATATATTTATAAGTTAATATTAGACAGGTCTAAAACAGGTAAAACCAAAGGTTACTCGTCAGTCTAGGTCATTCGGCGTGGGCTGGATCTAGGCTGGCTGCCTGCGGGTGGGTGGGTGTTGCTATTTGGAACTATTCAAAAGTTACATTGACAAATACTTGTGTG
>FAPJ01029210.1:2694-16981 GCA_001485985.1 Heliconius ethilla aerotome | reverse complement strand
GCGGGTGTAACCGCGAGCGGGCCACTAGTTTATAATATAAGTTTCTCCATTTATATAGTTTATTATAAAAAATAACTAATAACAATAACAAAACTGAAAGCATAATTAAATATTTCTCACCCAGTTTTAGTAGTTTCATACGTAACGTTGCGTGACTGTGCGAACATGTCGAACTCGTCCTTAGAGCTGCTTGGCGACTTGTCAACTTGTTCATCTTTCACCGCTAGAAATGTCATGACATGGTTATCCTCTATAATCTATACAAATAAATACATATATCTATATATAATCCCTACAAAACTAAATACTTGTTTTTAACTTCACGGTGTATCCCGCATTTAGCAGGGTATTTTTATTATTGCGAGCACTATAAGGTACTTACAAAGCTTAGCCACATCAGGAACGTCATCACTTAGATCGATCAGCGCGTCATCGTCTTTCTTTTTAGCTGAAACAATTTTTATACCAATTGGTTATTTTTTTGTATAAGCTTGTATAATAATGTAAAAACTAACAATACGACTAGGAAAAGGTTTAGAGTTATTTTGTGCGCAATAGAAGTAATCCCGAGATAGAAACTACAGTACGGTCGACGAGTCGTGCTCGCCCTGAATCAGACCTCCAGAATTGGACGGAACGAAGTGTCTTAACACTAGGTTTCCTGTACTTATCCTACTGCTATGAAATATAATGATGCAGCGTTAAGCTAAAAAAACTTACGTGAAGTAGTTCCGGGCACGCCCATAGCTGCTCCCAAAATGGCGGAGGGTGTGGCGCCACCAGTCGCGGCAATTCTGTAATAATTAATTTTGTTGATTGAATATAATTTTGTTAAATCACTTTTTGTATTATTTAAAAGTAAATTACTAAGAATTAGGACCACATATTACGTAATGGTTATTGTAAGAAATACATGATTCACGGAGCTACCTGAATGCACTTATAGGTATATATAATAATAAGGATAACATATCAAATTAAATATTACCTAAAAAAAAGTATTTATGCTCATACAAAATTAAAAATACACAACAACCCACCTATTATTAATAAACCGCGAATGTCTCAACAGCAGGTTATGCAGACGATCATTAACTAGAAGCAAGTCCGCCGTGAGAGGAGCATCGCCTGCCAATCGCGCCACTAGTTCTGCCACGCGAGTTTGCATTGCACGTAATGTATCTGCTAACTCCTGATAGATAAAGCATAGAATATTATTACATAGTATCCCACACAAAGAACTTAAATAATAAACTTCACTGTACCTATTGCAGGGTACTTTATGTTAATATATTAAGTTTTTAATTTTGAACAGATTGCGATTTAAATAACACGACGCCAGACCAGAGAAATGAGAAGAATTTTACATATTCTAATGGTTCTGGTTTCTTGCAATAATTTATTTATATTTAACAATATAATATTTTTTCAAAAACAACTTTTTATGTGCCACATTTTTTTGTTTTTATTTTATTATTGTATTTTGAGTTCTTCAGAAAAGATAACACGGGAAGGGACTTAGTAACATTAAAATAAGGAATCGTATGGAATATTGACTAATTACTTAAAACATTAAATTCAAAATATCGATTTATATTTAAGATAATAAACAACATATTTGTAATTCCACTACACTAAAATACTTAGTCATTTAAAAACAATTTAAAAAATTCCTGACACATTGACCTGACACTTTGCATACAAAAATTAAATTCACATATAGTAACTCTAGGTCGGTGTGCTGGTTTAACTGATACAGCTGGGCATTGATTGAACTTGCCATGTCATTAAAATGTTTTATTTTTCATATAGAAATTTATAAAAAGTTGTAAAACCTTCACAAAATCAAATATTTTATACAAAAAAAAATTAACACTAACGTCTAGCAGCTCCAGGTCAGTGTCGTGGTGTTGGTGGTAGGGCTGCGCGGTGAGCTCCGTGAGCATGTCGTTCATGACCGTCATGTTACCCTCCACGACGGACAGGTCCGCGCGCAACTTGCTCGTTTGACTTTCGGACAGGCTCACCTGAAAATATTTGGATTTATTTTTAAAGAAAAAATACACAAACAATAGTATACATATTAAAATAAGTTATACTAATTAACTTAAAGCTTTTTTCTGCAAAACAGTGTAGGCAGAGAGCTTTTGTGTGAATTCGAGACACTATGTATGGAGTGGCAGAATTCGAAACTGTCTTTGACCTACGTGGGAATATTAATCGAACCCAGTCACTACATTTAATAGGTTTTTATGTCAAATACCTATTTGTAAAATATAACTTTATCACAGAAATAATATTTACTCATTTGCCTATTTATTAAGATTACGTAGGTATATTTCAAATTAAATTATAATATAAAAGTTCACTTTAATCAAAAATAATATGCTTAATAAAGCAAAAATAGTAACATAAACAATAAATAAAGTCTAAGTAATAATTATATATTATTACCGTTCCGGTAACCTGTTCTTGCGTGGGGCGACTTGGTGAGTTCTGCGGTATGACGGCGCGTTGCGGCGAACCCACTATCGGTTCTACGCCATCAGGTACACTCTAAAAACATTGTAAATGTTCAATTTTGTTATTTTATCAAGGCCGTCGCATCGCAAGCGTGCTACTGTAAACGCAACGGTTGTGGGTTCGATTCCCATTCGGGGGAACGAAATATTTTCATTTCTTCGCTCTGGCCTCTGGTGTTCGAGAGAAGTCGGCGAAGTAGTGTTTTTACATTAACCGAGGTGTTCCCACATCCGTCGCGTTTACAGTCAGACTCAGTGCGCCAGCGCTACGCCAGCTCTTTTCTCTTTCCTTCTCCTTTTTTCCTCACGGTTTTTGAGTAGAGTAAGCAGAGAGAATCTAGAGTCAATACACTCCGGTGCCCATTTTTCGCCCCATTTTAAGATGTATTAAGCGGAGAACGTCTATAATAGCAGAATGATGATGGCTATCGAATTCACAACGATTGTAATTTATTACACGACGGTGACCATGCCACGTGCCACGATGATGATACATTTTTCCTGTACCTGCAGCCTCGGACCATTACTTCCGCAAGCGCGGCAGCGGTAGTTGAGAAAAAATAAAGAAGGAAGGAATAAAAAAATAACAAACAATGCGTTTTACATTTATCACCTTTTGTTTCATTACAATAAAACACCATTTTCAATAGTCCGTCTTTTTAAAAACTATAGGAGGAATTTTCTCTATCTAATTAGACTGTGGGAACACCGAATGTAAAATATATATCCATATGTATACAGTATACATATTATTACGTCACATGACATTAGTCATACATGCCTATATACCTGCGATAACATCGGTGAATGTGTCATTACACCTAGTTATAGTATTTAACACTATGATAAGCAACAAGGACATAAAGAATATATGGGCATAGTACAATATATATGTAAAAAAGAGAGAATTAAAAGAGAGACAAGTAAAAAATTTCAAAGTTTAAAATAAAGAACTTTTTAAAAACGTTATGGGCTATCGAACTCAATGTCGTATGGCAAATAAAAACATAATTTGACCATATTTTCCATTAAATACAATGGTAAATAAACTCTACGTAATAAATATATCACTTACTCGTTGCGGTGTAAATATGGGCGCCATTGCATCGAGGTCGGTCATAGGAAATTCAACACCTTTGGTGCGCAATTCGTTGTATACTTGACCAACTCCCTGAGATAGAAATCAAAAAAATATTACTTACAGACAAAATCATTTTAATCAATATATATACATATTTATGTTTTAAATCAAATAATTTACTACCGGTTAAATCAGAACCTCAATATTTACGCATAAATAATCAAAATACATAACAAATGTATGTGTTTACAACACAACTAACATAGTTGTTTTCTCCTTGAGATGTTATTACACAAAGCAGGTTATAATCTCGTTTGACATCTTGTTAGCATATTTTGGAAAAATCATCAAATATATTGAATTCAAAAATTTAAATTATAAAACGAAAATCGCATATTTAATAAAATAAAATGTGGTTTTTGAACAAAACTAATAAATAAAACACTTTATATAGGTATTAACGAGTTTGAGAAGCATAAATAGATTGTAGTTAGAACAATAGTTATTTATTAATAATTGCATACTTATACATCGTATACAATGAATTTTCTACAATAGCAGTGACTGGCATTCGTTAAAAGTTTAACACTTAGATATATTTTTGTTTCTTTATATACAAAATTTTATAACCAACTTTTATGTATAAAGTGATTATGATGATTAAATAAAAATATACTGAGCATTCACTTGTATGAAATATATCAAACTTATAAGCAATATATCAGATCTCTTTGAGATATGATTCATTCACGATATTAAATAACTTGATTGTATACATTATCATTACCAATTCGTCTGTATTGCCATTCGTTCAATTGATAAAAATATTGTGTACGTTATTAAAAAAAACTGGACAAGCGCGACTCGTGAGCGCAGCGTTGAGTTCCGCCGGTCATTACGCAATGCCTCCAGAACAAGGCAAAAAGCACGTAATCCGTATTTTAAATGAATTTGAAAATAATGTCTTAAAATTTTATAAACGAAATTAAATTCAACTTTATAGAGCAGTAACACCAAATAACAGTATTTAGCAGTGGTAAATTAGATATTCCTTACTGAAGGTTGTCCTTTTGCCGTAAATATGAAACATTGCGTGTTGAATGCCGAAAATTACCGCCCTTAATAAATTTATTCATTGCCCCGTGCAGGAATCGAACTTAAAAACGTATGCCTACTACTGCGCCACAATGGCCGCCAATATAAATGTTAATCGATTATCAAAGCAATGACCACATAAGAGATAGCTTGAAAGTCGCATCTATATCTGATAAGCCGCCAGAATCAAAGTTCAGATAATATGGATACGTAATGCGTTTATCAGGTTATTATGTTGTGACCAAATACCTGTCCATAGCCGCAAGAACAGGGGTTGGGATACCCTGAGAACATGAAACTACGTGTTTGGCAAGTGGTTCAAAAGACTGTTCAAATCTCATGGCGTCCCATTATAAGGAAAGCAGATGCCATGTAACACGACTAGGCAAAGACAAGGAAGGATAATATTATTTACTGTTATTCACGTGTATTTATTAAAAAGCAATCTTTTGAGCTAGTGTAAAGCAATGTTAGTTTATCATAATGGCTAGTTGAGACATGCGGTAACCGCCGGTAACTTATTATTAAAAAACTTACTTGTAGTTCAGGTTGGTTTTGGAAAGCATCAGCCCAGCATTGAATGAGACTAAGAACTTTTTCCTGTACCACAGTTGGTGGATCATTTTTAGGTCCAATAAGTTTCACCTACAAAAATACCAATAAAATATTCTTTGTTTATTTAACCTTCTTATATAGAGCGGGTTAGGTAGAAGGAACCTATCGTTAATATACTGTATTCCCCATGCACCACTTTGTTTTCTTACCAGATGAAGGAAAAAAATAATGAATTATCTTAAGTGGGAATGAAACCCACAATTATCGCATTAACAATTTGACACTATGTTGCTGCACTACAATGGCCAGACTAAATTTAATGAATAAGATATTATGAAATATAATATTTAATCAACACTAACTTTGATTTAACTATGTATAATTAAATATAAGATAATATTTATTGTATTTGTATCTCCAGTAGTAATTTACATATGTAACACAGTTACAAATATAGTCAATACCTTGTATAAAATACGAATTTTATTGCAAGTTAAAAAGCACATTTTATGTGTAAAACAAATTTAATATTGATTATGCAAATGTTGCAATAAAGTTTTTTCAGTAATTATATTAAGTTATTCAGAATAATTTTAAGACATCACATCATCAACTATTTGTTTAATAACTACCAATTAGCAGTCGGGAAGAATATGAATTTTTTTTTTTATTTTCACCATTCTTTTTTTTTGTTTTTTTAGCTTCTCTCTTGTATTGTGACATAGCCAAGTGAGCAGAAGCCATCTACAGTTAAGACACACTGCTCCCTACTTCCTTCAATAAATCATCCCCACTACAGGAATCAAAACCACAACCTTTACAATCAGATATTGTGACACAACACAGTTTTTGTTCTGTATATATACAATAAAATAATCTATAGTCCTTATTTCAGGGATACTCCAACTCTGTGAATGTCTACTCTGATCTAGTGTAAATGAACCTTTATCAGATAAAGTGACATTTGAAGCTGATAATTTCTATGAGAAAAATGTATACACATTTATAGACTAAACATATAAAAGCTAATATTTAGAATAGTAAATTTTAAACATTTACTTAAGTATTTCATAAAACATAAACTAAAGTGTTTCACCTGGATTTACAAACCTGTTTATAAACAAACAAGTAAAATAAAAATGTTATTTATAATACATCTATACTACAATATAGAATTTGTTATATTTTTTGTTTTTAGTATATTTTCAACATATTTAAACATTGTAATGTAATTATGAAAGTAATTAAATTAGGAAGAATTTAATGAATAAAGTGGCTTACCAGTTCTGATATGAACTCTTTGTTGCAGACTAATACATGGAAGCTCTTTCCACAATTTTTAACACAGGTTTCGAGAACAGTTAGAGTATACATAACTACAGTGTAGTTTTTTCCAGCACTCTGAGTCAGCCTTTTTCTTATGGCCTTTATGGCATCCTTAGGTCCATCAGTACTACTATTGATAATATCACATATTTCCATGTTAAGACCCCAATTTTCTGACGGTAATGAACCATCTGTAGCTTGTTCTGGAACATTGTCCGCATATTATTCACACCATGAATAAAATGATTCAACATCAACAATTTAATTAACAGCCTAACACAGTTTATTGTAAAGACAATTAATCACACCGAGCAATGAAATTTATTATATTGTTAATGCCCCGATGACAAAGAGAAATTTTTAACTCTTAGTGCGCAACAAAAACGAAAGCAAATTTTAGTTACGATATTGCGACATACTTATTGAAATATTTATTGAGTGTGATATCATAATTTACCTATTTTTTGACCAACCGGCGTAGCAAAAGGATTCCCTACTCCAAAAAACGACATTTTTGTAAAATAATCCTATTATAAATAAATAATTTTACAGATTTCACTTGTCACTCAACAGACGTAGAATAACATAGTCTGTGAAAATTATATGCTGTCAAAATTCACAAGTCAAAACATTTAGTTCTTTCTACGCAGCATAAAAATTTACAAATGTAATATAACAGATACACAATCATGTACACATGCACATACCGTAAATTGGGATCTATAGGATCAATTGTCGACTTTAAGTTATATTTCTACAATTTTACATAAAATTGTCTTTAGAAATAAAATAATTGATATTGGAATGCGAGTTATGATTGATTTTACAAGTATTAATCATAAAATACAAAAATTTGTAAGTCGTTTCTATTGAGACCCAAAAACATATGGAGTCAATAGATACACTACATGAAGTGAATAAAAAAATGGTTTATTACTATTTCGACAGCAAACATGGGTTAAAAAATATTACTTTTTGTGAATGTTATAGTGTTATTGTAAAATATGGCGGTGATCACTTACCTTTGTCTTGTCTTGTCCTTTGTCTTGTCTTTTTTTTCATAAAAAAAAAAATATAAAAGACTTCAAAAATATAGGAAAAATAAAACACAAGCGTCAAGACAAAACAATTATATATATCTTTACAATTGTTCAATTGGCCATGTTACATGATTCATACATATTTTAAGAAATATGAGACCCTAAAATTTTGCAATTTTAAACAAGCGGTCAAATATTTATTCCTATATTTGCAACGTCGCTTAGCAACTAATATAACGAACTATATTTCTGACACTATCACTTTCTACGTATAGTATAACACGTATAGTTATATTAAATTAATTTATTTTACCTCGAGATACAAAGTTTTAAATAATGACTGAAAAAAAATCACTAAATAGCCTTATTATTCACCCTGATATTGAACCTGGTGTTATAGATAATGCTATGCTCACCAGGTGTATCTTAGAGTATGGTAAATATATTTTCATTTATTTATTAATAAAGTAAGAGTTACATTCTCTTTATTTTTTTTCCTTAAGACCTACAAAAATCTCTTTACATTTTATTTACTTTTTATTATTATTATATAGTAGCATAGACTAAATTGATTTTAATATTAATCAATCATAATGTATTTTACTTATCCACTAATATGTAATCAGGACCAAAAGAGGAAGCGGGACGACTATTTGCTGAAGAAGGGGTTCATTTAGAAGAGGCACTAGTGGTTCGACTCGAATTCCAAAATATTTTAAGAATTGATCACCTTTGGATGCTAAAGTCATTAACAAAACTGACCTTAGCACACAATCTAATAGAAAAAATTGAAAACTTAGATCAATTAACAGGACTCAACGAATTGGACTTATCGTTCAATAAAATAGAGAAAATAGAAAATCTAGACGAATTAGTTAACATTGAAGTGCTAACGCTATTCCATAATAAGATTAGGAAGCTTGAGAATATGGAAACACTAGAAAATCTTTTAGTATTTAGTATCGGTGATAATTTAATTGAAGATTATAAGGAGGTAGTATTTTTACAATAATATTATGTACATATGTTATGGGATTAACAAAATCTCCTCAAAAACATAAATTAAATGAGAGTCAAGTTAAACTTTAAGTAATGCGTCGTTCTTAACTTACCGAGAAAAGAATGGGAAATCTATAGGGGTGTCGAGTTCTGTGTTCACTCAGGATAAAATTCAAGCTCAAAATTTTACTTGATTCTTAAAATTTAACAACTCGATACCAGAGCGAAGAAATGGAAATATAAATTTAAATAAATATTTCATCTCCCCGAATGTAGATCGAACCTACTACCAGTCGCGTTTACAGTCACTCATTTTGCCCCTGCACCACGGCTGGCCTCAGTCGTATAAAAGCAATAATTAATAAATTTACTTCCTGTAATGGGTTATTAAAATATTATACCTCTTTCTCTACATCATTTAAGATGGCTTATATGAGGAGGTTTCGTAGGTTGCGCTCAGTAAGTTTCAAAGGCAACCCTTGTTGCGATGATCCTATGACATACCAGTTCCTGAAGTCTGCTCTTACACGTGTTACATATTTAGATTATAAACTGGTAAATGAAGATGAAAGAGAAAATGGAAAAGCTATATTTAGGTAAATAATATTATTTAGATACTAACAATATAAAAAAAAACAAGTCATTTTATTCCACTTTAACCTGCATATTTAGAAAAAGCGAAAGAAAACCCAAAAATGGAATACAGTCAAAGTATTTTCAATTTTATAAATAGGATAATGTAATATGAATAAATATATTTTTAAATATAGTATAAATTTATAAATATTGTATTTAATTTTTAAAAACGTATTTATTATATTTATTAGAACGTATTTATAAGTGCTATAATAATATAAATTAATTATTGTTGTAGAGGTCTACTTCGTAAATTAGATGAAAATGATGATAAAGCTGAAAAAGCACGAATTGCTAAAGAAGATTACGAAGCAAAAGTTAAATTTTATGCTTTGTCTTTTGTAGAATACTTGAGTGGTCCTGAGTTATTAGAAACTATGTTTAATAAAGACCCAGATGGCTCCTTATTGCTCAAAGTTGGAGGCGAACTTATTAATTTTTATGAACAGTAAGCGGACCAAACATTGGAAATTATTTTTTGATAATCTATAAAAAAATATTCAATAGTATTTAATATTAAATGTTATTATTATTATTATTATGAGTTATATTAAGTATTCCAATACTTTTTTAGATATAAAGAACAGTACGTAGAAACAATGGCGGGCTTAGTAGATTTCGCGCAAGAAGCGTATAACGCGAGGCAGCACGAAATTAAATTATTTAAGGATTTAGTAGATAACGCCTTGGAAGATAGCGTCGTGAATAGTAAAGCGTGAGTTGGTTATAAATTGTATTTATTTATATTTTATATCTTTTTTATCTTAGAATAAAAAAGATATTGGGACATATTATATGTCGAAATGTTTAGACCAATTACATTTGAAAATGTAAGTATATAGATTTAAAATAATTATGTATCCCAATAAGCACTTAAAATACTTGAGGAATTTGAACTTGCATTCGCCGTTTTCATTCAAACAAATCTCAACTCAGTTCTGCTAAGTACCTATACTAATCTTAATAGTATTGGCATTTCACAAGAATTCATTGCAGCTTTAATAATTGGTTTTCTTTTGTTTACAAAAATATATTTTATTATTTTCAGAGTCGTTGCAGAATTCGAAGAAAAGAAAAAACCTCTAGTTGATCAAATGAATCAAATTATAGGTAAATATACGGCTAAACAAGCGACAATAGAACAATTAGAACCCAATATTATAGACGCTGGGGAGGCCTTTAACGAATTGATCTATGATCTTTGGAAGAAACTGATGACCATTGAAATGCAGCTTTATGAGCAATGTGAGGTGAGAACAATGGAAATATACACAACACTGATGTCGCTAGCCGAACATTAATACTAATTTATACATAAAATACATGGAAGCAAGATATAGATAATTAATTATAAAAGAGCAATAGATAATTAATTAGATTTTAAGCATGGACCTGGCAGAGGAAACCTGGGCACCTTCCCATGTTCTTTTTGCCTTATGTATGAATTAGTATTTATTTTAGGACTTAGTATTTGTCTCGCATTAATTGTTTTATAAATTAGGAATCACGCGTCCAATTTGCGGTAAATATGATGGAAATGATAACAAAGTTGCTAGAAATTTCACGGAACGCATTCGGGGCTTGGCGGGAGCACGAGGGCATGTGGTCGATGCGACAGTTCGAGACACTCTCCGCAATGCTCGGCAATAAGGTGGCGTTGGGAGATGTGCCACAAGAACTGTTTGAGGTATGATATTTAAGCTTATATATAAGTAAAAGAGTTTAGAGAACCTCTAAGTTACATTTTTATTTTTTAGTTAATAGATTGAAACATTTATACTATGTAAAAAATCTATAGGTATATAAATTATGTCAAAAATATTTCGTGTATCAGATTGTTTTCATCCCAGAAATATTTACAGGTTTAAATAGAATTACGTTACTTAAGTAAATAATTGGTGAAATAAAGCAATCACCGATTAGGTTATTTGCCCATATACTATTTATAGTTATAGTTTATTGTTCACCACAAAACACAAAATGTTACAATAAGTTTAAACACAGACAAAAATGTAAAAGTGTACCTAATATTCGAAACACGAAAGGCAGTATTCTCGCTAATTATTACTTATATTTTCTTTAGATTTCCTTTAGTTTCTTGATCAATACTTTTAAACCTATATACATATCTAATGTCTAGATTCGTAATAATTACAATATACGGAAACAGATTATAACGGTTTGTCACAAAAGCCTTTAATTAGTAAAAGTAATTTTATTTTAATTTAACAGGAAAATAATAAAGTTGTATTATATTTTAAAAATATTTAGGCAATGATGGACAGAGATCTAATGATGAATCTCGTAGCACAGTCATCAGATAATCACATGCGTTTCATCGACGCCCGCGAAGACTTGCTGACCACGCGCGCCAATAATTGGCGCGATCACCTGATACAGGGAACCAACGAGTAAGATCAATTCAATTACTTTTTACCACCTTTTAATAGTTTCATCTGTATCTATCTGTCAACTAATCAATGAACACCACGGTCCACGAGTCAAAGAAGCCATTTAGTAAAGTTTTTATAAATTTTTGCGGGAAGAAAATACTTAATTAAAAATCCTCAATTGATTATTATAGGTTCGATTCTATGCTACGCAATTATAGCTAGTTGGCTGACCTCGACTCGTTGACTCTACTATGAGTGTATATCCAATTTGTTAAACAATTTGGAAAAAGATACGTTGGGATAATACCAAGCAGGTTTTTAACCGACTTCTGTAAGAAAAGGAGGTTATCAATTCGACTGTATTTTTTTGCTGTGTTAGAACAATATAACAATAAAATATATTCTCAGATTCAGTTAATTGCAGATAATGAAGTTCTAATGACTAGCATTAAAAAATATATATTAACTTTACTATTTCAAGCAAGAATTAATTTTTAACCACTGCATGTTGCTTCCCAAATCGCGTCTCAATGGTGAAGCAAACGTGCAAAATACATAAAATATTTTATTAATAAGTATATATCCTTTCAGTAACGAAATAAAGAGGAACAGAGACAGAATTCTAGAGATATATTACTTTATTGACAATCAGCGGGAAGAATGGACGGATATGCAGATGAGTATGACCGAGACTGTCGATCCGGAGACCGCGGCGCTTTTAGGCGATGACTTTTAATCATAAAACCAAATGTTTATTTAATATATTTTTTAAATTTGTAAATGTGTTTTATTAACAACGGAAAATTAATAGTTTTTACTATTAAAAAAGTATTAGGGTTCCGTACCTTTTAAGGGAAAAAGGAACCCTTAGAAAATCACTTTGTTGTCCGTCTGTATTTCTGTCAAGATCTGGAGATATCGAATTGAAACCATATAAGTACCTAGATCTACGGCCCACATGATTATCTGACAAAAAACGTATTTCTACATAGGTATATGTAGGTACTTACAAAAAAATCTTTCTCTATCTTTTCTTTTTTCCCTGTAAAAAGTTTAGGTCTAGTATTTCAAAAAACAATTCTTGATTATTTGACATAGTGTAAATATAAAATACATAATAATCAATTTGCAGCTTTCTTTTTCATTGATTGAATGTACATTTCGAGATTATGCTGTACTTGAGGGTTTTTGATGGTAATTAAAAATTCTTTTGAGTCCTTTTCCCTTCTGTCATTAATTTTTTTTAATATATCTTCTCGCATTTTCTGTTTAGTAAGCGCCCGGGCTACTGGAGAAATATTGTTGAATTTTTCTATGAAAGTTTTACATTTGGCAATGGCGTCAGCTTTGTTAAATGCAACATCATCAACAAGACCCACCTAAAACAAAAAGTCTTAATACATATTTATTTACCTTGCCATAAATGAATAATTATAGATACAAAAATATATAAAATATGAATAGTGTTATATATTCTTTAAGCAACGTAAACAAATTAAGTTAGAAAAAACTGAAGAACTCAGATGAAGATTATGAAGCAAGGGAGCTGTTTTCAGACAAAAAAAAGAATGCTTTATGCGATGTCTCTGAAATTTTATTTCATAAAATAAAAACATTTTTCTATGAAATTTAATTACGAAGTGATAAATTAATTAATAAATTCAAATTGACGAATATTACGAAATAAAAATTAATTAAGAACAATTAGGTAAATGTTACATTATTTACGTAAAAAATTACCTTTAATGCTTCATTTACGGAAAACATTCTGGCTGTAGTAAGAGCAAGTTCCGCTTGTCTTACAGAAATAGTATGGATATATGTGTCCATAAACCAATGAGTACCTACGATACCTAAAGCAGTTTCATTGAGACCAATTGAAAATTTACCTCGCACCATAACTCTGTACTCTGTTGCCATACTTAACAGACAACCTGCAGCGGGAGCATGGCCCTAAAATGTTTAATATTGTAAATAACTTTTTTTTAGCTCCGTGCTATATCCCGCATATTAAAAAACGGGTAAGCAGAGGAAACTAAACACTAAACAAATATTAAGTTAGTGTCGTAAGCATGTCTCGAAAATTGGGCTAAAAAGATGGGAGAGTATCTTAACACTAGGTTTCTTCTGTCTATATGCAAGATACAGCCTGAAGCTATTATTTTTATATAAAATAAAAAACAATCTAATCTTACATTTATAGCAACTGTCGTAATAAAAGTCGATCCAAACAATTTATGATATATGTCTTGAAAGGTTTTAAAAAATTCTTCAGCTCTTTTGAGGTCAGGTTTGTATAATTCCTTAATATCAAGACCTGCTGAAAATACAGTAGGGGATGACTGAAATAAAACCAAATAAATTAGATATAATAATAAATTAATAATACAAAATATTCTTTTTTTTAGTCTCTTTCTTCTTAGTCGCTTTATCTCTGGTGGGGTTTCTTCATTATGGATTCGGTCAGCTAAACTGACGCCGCGTATCTTACGTAGATATTCTCCACAGCATTAACCTTTTAATCATTATCTTTCATTAATACCCACGTTTCGCTGCCGTATAACCAGTGGCGTAGCTAGGGGGGTGCGAGCGGTGTGGTCTCACCGGGCATAAAAAGGAAAAGGGGCATCAAAGTCGACG
>FAPJ01029157.1:0-15596 GCA_001485985.1 Heliconius ethilla aerotome | reverse complement strand
CGCGCATCCGCTAGTTTATTTATAAAAGTGGAAAACTTTAACAATATTTGTGTAACAATATCAGTATCTTTTCTACTATGTTTTATTTTATTTTAGTTTTATTAAATTTGTATTATGAGACCGTCGCGGAGGAGCGGTCCACCGTCTGACTGTAAATGTGGCTAGGAGGAGTGAATTATTTTTATTTTCCCAGCTAAGACACAAGACAAAGCGCGGCGTTGAGCGCCACTCAACACGCAATTCTTAAAAATTGGGCAGATAGAGGGAATAGAGTGTACAACTAACTATGGGAGAAAATTAACTAACAATTATGAAAAAAAAAATACTTTACTCGGTATTGAACCTGCAACAACAAACGAACGGTAGAAAGAGATGTAATATAATTCTTATTTATCAAATGGTAACTGGTAATTGCTTATTACTTAAAGTTGCCTTTCAATGTCACTTATTGAGTAATCAATGTGGACAAGAAACAGTTGCAATCGCTTGCGTACTGTGTAATATATATTTTTTATTTAATATATAACAGGGGGCGTAGCTCAGATGGTAGAGCGCTCGCTTAGCATGCGAGAGGTACCGGGATCGATACCCGGCGCCTCCAAATATTTTTTGTAGATATTTTATCATTTTAGTTAAAAAATATTTTAGATTTTAGGTTCAAAATTTCATTTCCTATTTGTTATATATTCCACACCAACTCAATATTTTAAACGATATTCGTTCCGGCATAATACTGAACAAAGCCGACAAAGCTAAAATAATTTAAAACATTCTAAATTAATCCATACTGCATTCATACAAAACAGCCGGTTCTTATAAAAGTTATGTTTTTATATTCTCCAAAGTTATGCTATCCTAGTAGTCCCGGGTAAAATATCCAACCCTTTTCCAATATCACTACTATTTGAATAAACAAGATTGAAAGGGGGGGGGGTCTTATTTTGACAGCTGTTGCCTTTTTTTACTCCACGTATGTACATATGTACAGTACTATACGGTCAACAAGTCGTGGCCGCTCTGACGTTAGATGATAGATGGCTGCGCAAATTTGATTTCAGGATTTTTTCTTATTTACGATAATTTTCTTCCTGAATAAAACAACAATGAAATACAAAATTCAGAAAGTCTAACGTCAGGGCGGCCACGGCTCGCCGACCGTCTTGCTCCTCCCGGATGTTGGATGTAAGGTTTCCGAGACTCTCCCTTGTGGCTCATGTGTTCCTAGTGTACCTGGGAATGTAAATGGCATTTTTAATTCACCTACCAGTACCTATTTTCCTCAAATTTTTTTTTTAATGCTTGCTTAGGATTTTGTTGTAATTTTGTAAGTTCTGATTGAAGATCAATATTTATTATAAATAAAATTGACATTTAATAATTATTATATAATAATAATAAAATATCTAGAACTATTATTTTAGACATTATTTAGAAAATTACAATTATATTTAAATTAAATACAATTTACATTTTATTATTTATAAATGATGATATTATTATGGTCGATAAATCCGCAAAGGATCTGTCTTTCGATCGATAATCTACTTCCAAGCAAATTTTATTAAAAATAAAGCTTTTATTTATTACTAATAGTGTTAAAACTCAGTTTCCTTCGGAAACGGATTGAATTGAAGTTTCAAGTAATCTTACAGTAAGTATTTTTGTGCAATAAATTGTGTCACGAAGGATCTTCTACATTTTTATATGTCGCTAGTCACCGTGAGAAGGAAGTGCAACCCTTTATCTCTAAATGTTTCTTAACTCAAAAATAGTTCTTATGAAAAAAGGAATTTTGCTATTTTAAAAAAATACAGAGTTGTAGTTCTACAAAAACATCTCTGTACTATTATTGTTATCCTGGTAGCACTGGGAACGCGCATAGCAACACCCTTACGTAATGTACTTTAAAGGGGACATCGATACAGTCGATCCCACTAGCTGGCGCAACTAACACGATTTGAGATACAATACAGTACGATCTACGAGTCCTGGCAAAACTGAAATTAGATGTAGATGGCTGCGCAGATTTGATTTTAGTAATTTTCTTAATTTTCTTACTTTATTATTATATTCTCACCGAATGAACAATGCACAAAAGTTGAGAAAGCCTAACTTCACGTTGGCCACGACTCTTCGACCCTTACTGTACTTACCATATGACGGATGATGTCCGAAAAGCTCACCCCTTGTGGCCCATGTGTTCCTTGTGTGACTCAATGTAAATTAGCTTTTTAGTATACGTTTTTTTTTTCTCGAAACTTGAATATTTTGTAAGTTTAGTTGGTTTTTTGTAATGTTTACTCAGAGTTTTTTAGTAATTTATATTGATTATGTTTTTTTATCACCTCACCCGTTCGCGGTTTTCTCCGTTTTAGTAACATAATTATTATTGGTTTCCTCATCTGAACGACTTTCGTATTCTAATAACATAATCTATTATTTTAAAGATAATATCTATACATTGAATACCTACTAAAGTTTAAGCCAATCCATTAAAACTTTAATGTCGACCGTACTGTACCTGCATGGCATACTCCAAGGGAACATCGAAGATGCAATAACAGGAGCAGGTAAAAACCGTAGAGATACGTCCCACCGACTCATGTGTTCCTGGTAGCCGTGAGAAATAAATTTAACCCTTTTCATCCCTCTACTGCTAGTTGGGTATTCATTTAAGCTTAAGATTTTTGGTTGAAAAAAGCAGGCGTGTTTTTTTGTAAGGGCGTCCAATTTTGTATAACTCTTAGTTGTTCTTGTTGTCTTGGTGTTCTTGGGAATATGAAACGAGATCAATGATTAAAATAAAAATATATTCATTGGTAGGTACTGAAACGACTGTTACTGCGTTTTTGAAATTGCATTTTATTTGCCTAATCACGGGCTTATATTATGCATATGATTATATTGATAATATATTTTTATATCATTGATTATATTTATGGTAATAAGAATTCAGCACGCAACGGTTTCGGAAATTGGGCGTAAGAACCAGAGCGTCGCAACCCTAGATGCCCTCTGCCTACTCTGTCCTATGCTAGATACACCGTGAAGCTAACAATTTCAACTTATACCCCTGACATTATATTACGAGAATCACTGAGCAATGATGACATTTAATATATTGCTTACGATTCATGATTGTAGGAGTTAGGGATCGTAATTAAACACCTGAATGGTGACGGAACTCAACGCCGGTATTTAGCTTTGGTGCCAGAGCGAAGAAATTAAAATTTTAAGGAACAATAATTCATTTCCTCGAGTGGGAATCGAACCCATAGCCGTCGCGTCACAGATCTGGTGGTATAATAATTATATAAAAATATACTATAATATACCACTACAGATGCTCTACCATTTATGTAAAGTTTTATTGATTCAAAGAATGTAAGGCATTCGTAGAAAAAAAAGGTTTTAAACTTTATAAAATAAACCTAAACTTAACTTAAAAAAAATTAATCCCACAAAGATACTATGCAATTATGTTATCCTAGTAGCCGTGAGAAAAAAATTCAGGCCGTTGCATCCTTTGCTGTCTTTACGCTGTCATTCCCAGCGTTGCTCTGTGCACTCGAATGGAAGTTAAATCGCTTTTTTGCTTCCTTGCTACCGGTTTCTTGTTGTATACATTTTTTTTATTTTAACGCTGTATCCCACATACAGCAGGGTAAGCAGAGGGACCTAGTGTTAAGACACTCCATTCCCCACTGTCAACCGAATTCTCGAGGCATTGCGTATTGAATACGCATATACGCTATGTGGAACTCAACGCCGCGTTTTGCCTGATTATCAGAGCGAGGAAATGAAAAGTAGGAATTGAAACTACAACCGACGCGTTTACAGTCGTATGACTGGCGTAGGTATTTCTTCTGTGCATACATACATACATATGTATAAATATATTTAAAGTTGATTGATTTTTCCAAGTGCATACATTTAAATAATATTTAATAAATATTCGTATAGCTCAAGCGGGCGAAGCCGAACGGGTGCGCTAGTTTTAAATGTCATCAGTGTAAAACTGTACTTTCTCTTGTTTGATATATAGCATGACCTTAATACACTGAAATGTTTATAAGAATTATTTCTAACTACATAACAGGGGGCGTAGCTCAGATGGTAGAGCGCTCGCTTAGCATGCGAGAGGTACCGGGATCGATACCCGGCGCCTCCAATTCTTTTTTATTACGTTATTGTTTTTTTTACAAGGGAGAGTTATTTAATACGGTTAATATTTCAAATGACTGCACACACGACCGACTAATAATCAGAAACTTTAAGGAATTCCTTTTTTAAATTATTTTTTATTTTGTTTTATTTTAAATAGCACTGAATTACGTTATTTCCACGATAAAACAGGAAGCTATAAATAAAACATACTAAAACGAAGACTGCATTAGAGAGCAACCCTTTCAAACCCTTAGACAGGTTGTCAAGTTAAGTAAGAAGGATGGATTTTTGTTTTGTCTCATTTACCTGTGCGTGTGTTGTTTTCACACGACATATGTAGACATACCTACGATTATGCTTTGTCTTTTCTATCGCTCGTTTAAACTTGTTTTTATATTTTAGCCATAGGATAATTAATATATGGTTATTAAATATATAACATTTTAATTAACATAATCCTATGTCCAAAAGGAGAGTTATTAAAAATAATAACTCTAAGAATATGTGTACAACGTTTCATGATAATGAGTGGAGTAGTAGAATTTTGGCGTGAAGGGTCACAAACAAACTTACATTCATATTTATAATATTGGAATGAAAGTAAGTATGAATGAAGAATTATTTACGTAATGTAGTGTAGAGAAATTTCTGACTATTTTAGCCATTATATATACTAATATTTTGTATATCTAAACTTGAAACACAATTTTTTTTAAAGATATCGACGATTAATTGAAACGTCCATGATCTTAGTCCATGACAATAGTTTTAAACTGTTGACTGAGTGTCATAGTATGTAATTTGTAGATCTTTTGTTTCTTATTTGTCCATTTGCTGCAAAAATGTAGTAAAACTAGTACCTATAACTTAACTAATCGTAGGTAGGTACTTCTCAAACATATGTTGTATATTATTTTGCTCTATTTTTGATCAAGGCGTCAATGAAGAAGTAATATAGATAAATTAAAATAAAAAAGTATAATATCGTTCAATTTACTTTTAAATATATGTTTTGTTAAACGGCGTCGTAGCGAAGTCGGGCGGTGTCTAACTTTTAAGGCTATGGTTGCGGGTTCGATCACCACTCATTGGAATGATTTTATTTATATATTTTTGTCTATTTACAGTCAGCAAGTGAATAATATGGCAAGCAAAGAGAAATTCAGTAGCCTATTTATTTGCCTTTCTATATTACCAATATGACATGACAGTATGGAATCTTATTTATTTGTTCAGCTATTCGAAATAACGCACGAAATTGTAACGTTAGTATTTACTATTTGTCGAAACTAAACCTATGTCAATCAATATATTATGTAAATCATAATGGCAGGACTAATAACTACGCTGGTATAATAAATTTGAATCTATATACGCAGTGTCTTGAATTCTGGCGGAAAGTGGATACGGATTATCTTAACATCTTCCTACTCTGCTATGCGGCAAAAGGCGTGAATGTGAATCTGATTTTATCTTCTTTTTTTTTTATATGGAATAGGCTTGCGTTTGACCGCATCAAGTCTGGTGAGCGTTGATGCGGTCTACGGTGGTGCACGCTTGCCTAGAAGATACCTATCTTCATACAAAGTTAGTTATTATTAGTGTTTTATAAAATCGCATATGTTTAATGTGCATAATATATTTTTATATAAATAAAGTATTTTATTGACCCCACTGTAAATATATTAATAATTACAGTTGTACATAACTGTCGCAATAATAGTCGCTAGCTCATCGCTTTGTCAATAATATGTATGACTTAATTTAAACCTTTTGTTTGACACGCAGCGCAGTTGGTTTAATATAGGTGTGACGGTAATGAATGAATGTAAACAATATAAACATTATTTTATATATTTATATTATATATTAAAAAAAATACATTTTGGAGACGAGAATTTACGCTAGCTATGTCACTGGGCGCAGCATCACTGTAGCTGTCAATGGTTTCTGCCCTGAATACATGCCAGTGAACGCTGGCGTCCTGGACGCTTTATACGGTGTTCGTGAGTGGCTTGGCACTGGCTTTGCGTACAGACGTCTCCTCGTTGTGCGTTCTTTTTTTCAAACCGCACACTACATCACATCTCAAATACCATCCCCCACCACCACCAGGATACGTGGCACTCCACTACTGTTCGATTTCATAGGAACTTCCTTTCATACGCTACGCAACTGTAGACCATCCTACCTGCGGCAGTATATTCATGTGGATACCTTTGAAAAAAGCGTATTTATTTCCACTTTAAAGACCTGTAGCTCCTGTGATGTTACAAGAAGTCGTGGCGGCGGTGATCACATACAATCAGATGACCTGTAGGCACGCTCGTTTCCCTTGACTTTTTCATTCATAAAAAACAAATGAAACTCCTGTTTAATAAAGTGTAATACTTTTTATTCCTTGCGGCTTTACTCGCATGGTCAAATTTTAATAACTAGAGTTGTGTATGACATATTTTAAATTCGGGAGGTAACTTTGACCGCAGGTACAGTGGGATACATTGACGGAATTATTTAATTTGCGATTTCAATAAAACAAAATAACTACTTTATAGTAATTAAAGAAAAAAATAAAGACACATTACCATTTTTATAAACGTGTAAATACGTCATTGTTGTACTAAATGAAAAATACATAGGTATATAAAATTAGAATAAAATTTAATTTGCTGTAAAAATGTTTGTTTATATACAACCTTTTCCTTATGGAATGACTGTCAACGACAGTTTTTACGAGGATAGTCATTACAATTTGTATAACAATTTTATAACTAAACGAGTCTCGCAGGCGTGATCGCAACTATTTTATTTGGAAAGGTCTGGAAATTGGCTTCAATAAAAACAAGGGCAAATGCGATGGAAATAGAAGTAAGTTAAATAAATAAATAAATGAATTTAATATCTAGGACAATTATTATAGCCAACATTTGGTTACCAAACAGGATTACTATCTATTAATTAACTTAGTTAAGCTAAATCCGAAAAACCACTAACCAACATTCGCGCATTCAATATCATTACGTGTTATTGAAACGTTGAACATCAAATATTACAAAATATATTAGTATAGATTTCTTCTCTTCTTTTGATTTTTACTTAGTTTATGTATTTTTTGAGAAAATAAATAAGATGTTCTTCAGCTTTCGCAAATTTACAAACGTTCAAAGTTACAAAGAAACAGGTGCACGCCTTTTTTCCACACATATTCTGTGCTTGTTGAGTGGCGATACCCAACGCTGTGCTTCGTTTACTATAACGGGCAAATTAAAATAAATTAAATATAACAATAGAGGCTAGTCGTGCAAAGGCACAGGGGATATTGATATTTTAATTTTTTCGCTTCAGTAATGAGGCAAAGCCCGATATTAAATTCCGCCACTAAACACGCGATGCCACCAGAATTCAGCAGAAAGTAGGCTACATTAGATTAGGTTAGGTTCATTCTGTCCTCCCTGCTATGTGCGGAACAGCGTACAACGTGTATAATTCCTTGGAGTGGCAATCGCAGCCATAATCTTTATAATTCCAGTCAGACGCTGTACTACTGCACCGCAACAACCTAAATTCCCAATTTTGTATAATTTTCCTTGTCTACATTATCGCTTCCTTTTCCGCTGTCGTATACTTATTAATAAGCACATGTTGACTGATAAAGATACCTTCATAATTTACTTTATTGCCTTTTTAAATATAGGTATATATTTAATGTAATAATATATAGGTAAGTATTTTTGTTGAGCAGTTGTCGAACCCATGAACATCATGTTTAATTACACGTTCGCCTACTGAGCTGAGGCGGCATAAATAAATATCCTTTAAAACATACTCATATAAAGAAATAATTAAAATATACAGTATACGTAATACGTCAGCGTAATCAGTTTTTGTGTAAGCTGTTTTAAATCAGCATTTAACTATGTAAGCGCTCTCGAATCCCTATCCCGGACTGTTTCGCGATTTACCGGGCTTAGCTGCGGTCGCGGGATTAGCCGGAGTTACAATGTGTATCACATTAGATGACATTCAATATGGCGATTTTTGTTTTTACTTTTTTAATTGTTTTTTGGTTAATTTATGATTTTATTTTGATGAATCATTATATTTTTTATATTCCTACTACACTTGCACAATGAACAGAGGGAAATACAAATTGTTTTCCATTCTGTCTTTCACCATCCATTACCTCCACGTATTTTAATAAAACACTTGGATGGATGGATAGATACTATAATTATAAATCTTTTTTCTAAGGGCCTTACGAAAATTATAGCCATTTATTGCCGTAGCCTCTGAATGTAAACGCGGTAAATAAATTTCTCCTGTACTCTGGCAAGACAATGCGCGGCGTTGTGTTCCACCATGCAACACGAAATGTCTCGAACCTGTAGAAAGTGGAATGGTGTTTTGAAATTAGGTTCTCTCTGCCCATCTACTTGTCATATGCTGTATAAGAAGCTAAGAAAATAAAAATAGGTATCAAATTATTATTATTCGATATCAGCGAATATCAAAAAATGTCTTCGTTACGTTAATTTTATCGCTGATATAATATTATTCTCTCACGTCAATTTTTGGTAAATTTATGAACCAGAGATGGAACGAAAAACATCGTCGCTGGGGAGGAGCGATGTTGATATAGCTAATGAACTCATAAAAATAAATTTTCTTGAAATATTTCACGAGGCCATTTATAATTTGTCTTGTGCAGTTCATTTAATTTAAATGTATATAGAACGAATATTTATTATTATTTAAGCTATGAGGTCGTCGTTGTAAACATAGTTACTTAGGGTACTTGTTTGCTTTCACTTGCTAATTCTGATCAAGATGTACATATAAATAGGTACTCAATAATACATACCTTTATTGACTCTTTGGTTTGGTAGTTCTTTACTCTCACTGCAAAGTCAGAGGTCTTGGGTTTAAACTTTAAAACACACCTAGTACCCACACCTATTTGTGTGATGAATATAAGTATCTCTTTCATGTCTTCATCTTATTTTTGATCTTATAGTCATGTGAAGATTATCCAAATATTTATTTACTTAATTAAAAATTGATTATAATAATTGGTTCCTCTATTAATAACTGATTCCTATATTCATTTCATCCTATTCATTTTTAAATATTTGTTCCTTATTAATAATGTTTTTTTTATTTTTTTTTGTTCTTTTATCATCTCTTCTAAATAAGTGTAACAAAGAAAGCGACAAGTTAAATATTTTCACTAGCATGAGCGAGTTGCATTATATGTAAAGTGCTGTGCCACCTACGTGCATCCAGAATGACAAGTGTCGGACAATTGTTGTCGGATATATATTCTCGTAGCTTATGAGCGCCTGGTACTGCGAGAATTGATGCGTGGGCTTTACTTGTTACGCCCGAATTAAGTTTTGTTTTGTTTTCTTGCCAACTAAATGAATGAAATTTTAAACGTCACTTGAAAGAAACGTCTGCTCTTTATGATTATTTGATGTAAAAAGAATAAGATTTTATTATTTTCTTGACGTGTATTGAAGAAGCACATACAATTGTTTTAAATATATATATATCTTAAAATATAGCACAATTTTTTTGTTTATGAACTTTTCAAAAACATTCTTTCAGCAAACATAACATTGCCTCTGAACATCTAAGATAAATTTGTTTGACGAAACTGATAATTAATGACCATTATTTTTTACGTATATACCCTACCTGGTATAAAAATATATTATAATTAATTAATGCCATATTTCAAAGTAAGACAAGTTGCGCCACATCGTTAATATCATAGTTATAAATAATTATTCGCCAGTGCCAATATGATAATGTTTCAACAAATATTAAGAAAAGCCAAACTTTTGGTGGAACGCTAAATATTCAGACAGCAGCGAGCATGTGCGTTACACCCCATTTGCTGCGACCGAGCATCAGCTCTCATTTGGTATTCCGATTAAAGTTACACTGGAATTTAATTCGAGACGAACTTCTTATAGGTATAGAAATGAATTAAGTTTAAGACCACCGTTCGGGCCAGCTTCAGAGTGAGCGCGATGAATGGGGGTTTCTCGGGTCTCTCTTTCTCTCTCTCTCTCTTTCTGGGTCGATTCTCACTTCGGTAATTCGCTATTTTCTCCGCCATTGCAAGAGTAAGATTATTGAATAAATCAGCTTTACACTGTATCCCGAACACAGCAGGATAGGTAGAAGGTACTGTTAAGATAATCCGCGCCCCATTTTCCGCTGAATTTTGGAGGCATTGCGTGTTGAGTGGCAAAACTCAAAACCGTGCTCGACACCAGAGGCAATAAATGAAAATATAAATTTAAATATTTCCTGGAGTGGGGGTCGAACGCACAACCAGTCGCGTTTACAGTCACAAACTTGCACCCTTATGTGATTCAGTGTATTGAATTAGGATGGAAATAGAGTTATGCTGTGTGTTCTTCTTTTTCTTGTTTCTTCTTTATTATAAATTTATAATTGTTTTAAATATTTCTTTATAAATATTCACTTGTGAATTGTAAAGGTTCCACGCTCTGCGATAATACCTCCCAGAGAGCAGAGCAGATTGGTAGCCAACTACATGTTAACATTGTTTAATATTTTAAGTTTATCTTTTATGTAAGAAAAATATCATCATCATACATCATGTATTTACTATAAATAAAACAAAACATCTAAAAAAACTTCATCATAAAATTTTCAAATGAGTTTTTGTATAATAAATGAATAGATCGATCGCATATTCTATATTAGAGGGTTTGTTTGTTACTGAATAATGTATGGTTCGTGAATATTCATCAGTGTACAGTATCACAGTTGGTATAACATGTATATTATTGTCTTTATATTCTATACATCGACCAAAATAGCTTTGTTATTGCCATTGGGTAATGTATTGTAGCTTGTATGTATGTACCTACTCAGAACGTTGTAGATATTATATATGTGATTATGGCAATGCATTTGCTTAATTTTATTAGGCTATTTGCAATCACTTGAACTGAATAGACATAATAGACTGACATACTGAACATGTTAAACCTATTTTTTTTTAAACTATAAACAACAATAAAACTTATTGTGGGGATTCTAGTTATTTAAAATTTCAATATATTGTCTATATGTAATTAGACGCAATACAGCTTTAAATATAAGAAAAAAATGCTTTACCTATATCTACCATATCTACTATATGTAGGCAAAGTAAATATTGTGGCAAAACTCTCTTCGTCCAACTTTCCAGACATTATGTGCCGAGTGGCTGAAATTAACGCTGCGCTCTGTCTTGTTACTAGGGCATGAAAATGAGTATAGTTAATTCATTCGAGTGAGAATCATTCTTACAATTCAAACATTCTTTATAAAATTTACAAAAATGACATATTTTAAATATAAACTGTACCTATTTGTATGTATTGTTGTAGATCTTCTGATAGAAATGCTGGGCGTCCTGGCCAGCTACAGCGTTACAGTTAAAGAACTGAAGCAATTGTTCAACGCTATGAAAGCAGTCAACGGCAAATGGGTAAGCTATTCTAAATATCTTATCTAATATAAGAAATTGATAAGGGATTTTTGCAGATTTATATCATTATATTTTATTTCATAAATAAATTATCTTTACGTATTTTTAATTAAATATCTCAATGTTCATTTTGTTTCCGTTTTCATGTAGAAAACGACGCTGAAACCAAAGAAATAAGAGTATCTAAATTTTTCTTTCACTACATGTTTAAACTTGATGTTGCTTTAATTTAAAATTACTTTAGAACGAAAAATCTTCTTGAAATTCCAAGCTAAATTTTCAAGCAAATGGCGGAATAAATAAAAACACGAGGCAACCGAGCGTAAATACAGTAGCCGCGCTGTTCCTGTCGGCTAATTACAGTATAACGATGCAAATTCGAGGAGCTCTCGCGGTTTTACGCAGAAAAAGGATCGCTTTTTATTTTTCCCACATATAACAGGTTAAGCAGAGGGAACTTAGCGTAAAGACACTTCGTTCTCCACTTTCCGCCTTATATTCGGCTTATTGAGTGTTGAGTGCGGAGATGAACGCCGCGCTTGAACCCACAACTATCACGTTTACAGTTTCACAATGTCCCTCTGCGCCACGACGATACTAATTGAAAGTGTAACAAGACCCTCCGTACTTGGACGCGTTTTATAATATCTATTCGCGTTCATGATGCCTTGGTACGTGCGGGAGACAATGCGGGGGAGGCTGCGGAATTTATCTCTCGACTTGGCTCGGTTGCAGTTATCTTGTTTATAGGCGGGATTACGTATTTCCTACAGAAATGGGGCTCCGTACTGTGCTTTCATGCATAATTTTATTCTATTTTCTGCTTATTTAGAGATAATAGGTTTTATTTTCTTTTATTTTGGTTTCTTTACTATGAAAAAGTCTTAACATTTTTTGTAAACAGTTTTGGTTTCTTTTTTTGGTTGAAAGAAAATTATGATATAAAGAGGTCATCTTTCATAATAAATCGACAACAATATAGTCATTTATTGAACACACCCCTATTAATTGGAGACGCCAGGTTGGATAGCCATCGCTTTAATTAATTACAACTTAGCGCCACTCATATTTTCCCCACGTACTTAGAATTACACCTAACGTAAATATAATTTATGAGAGAGCTCACAATCGCCACTAATATGAAGTCATTACTGCAATTGCTCGTTTACTTCTGAAATATTTAATACATTTACTAAATAAATTGTCTATGTTGTTAGCAATTTGTGTGAAGAAATAGTTAAGATCGTCGTGGTTCAGTGGGACAGCATCTAACTGTAAACGCGATGGCTGTGGGTTCATTTCGCACTAGGGGGTATTATTCTTGTTTCTTTACTCTGGTAAGGAGACAAAGTATCACGTTCATTATCGCCATTCAGCGCGCAATGTATTACAAAATTGCCAAGAAGTGGGAACAGAGTATCTTTACACTAAGTCCGCCCTATCAGTTATTTGCACGAAACAGTGTAAAGCTAAAAAAATTTTAGTAGTACTCGTGTACAAGAAGCATTAGAGGTTGGGAGGTCGTACGAATATACTATTTATTCGACTCTAAAATGAAAACTAAAAATGAAATCTTTAAAATTATATAACAATATAATATATATCTTCATTTAGATACACGTTTCAGTTAATTTGTATAGAAATAAATATTTATAATAAAACGTAATCGTTTTATATTAAATACTTAATTATATTCGCAGCCCCGGCATTCTGCTAAGCTGTTGAACGTGCTCCGTCAAATGCCGCACAGGAATGGTCCTGATGTGTTCTTCAGTTTTCCCGGAAGAAAAGGATCGGTGAGTATGAGAAATTTAAACTTGTCTTTGAAATGATTAAAAATGCTTGTATATTGTATTTTAATAATGTAAAAAAAAAATAATTTAATTAAATCAGCTCCACCTTGTATCCCGCATACAGCAGGGTAGGCAGAGGGAACTTAGTGTTTACACTCCGTTTTCCACTTTCCGCCGAATTCTAGAGCCATTGCGTGTTGACTTTTTGCGGAAGCATTGCGGAACTGAACTCCGCGGTTTGGTTGGTTTTTTTTACAATCACAATTTGTGACCCTGCGCCACGACGGGCCTCGTATGTGTATTTTTATTTTAAAAATCACGTGATATAAACAGGTGACTTTGTCGGATATCTTACCATGGTTGAGATCGCTTACTTAATTCTTCCATGTGCAATGCGAGAAATCACGATGAAATCGAATTAATACATTCCAAGCAAAGTTATTAAAATATTATCAAAGAAAATATGTATCAAGTATGTAAAAAGGTTGGCTCAAAATAACATTTTTATAATAATATTAAATCTATGTTACTTCATAAAGAGCATAAAAGTCTGTACGTTTGCGAATACTTAACTAGTGACCTAAAACAACAATAACTTGTTCTGGAATTCGTCAAAAGTGCCTTTTCATTCGGCAACCCTCGCTCTTGCGAGGTTAAAAATATTTTCACCACCAAAATAGAGAAAAATGAAGTTTTGAAATCTGAAATTCGTTGTTGAGAATCGTGAAAAATCGTAGAAAAAACTACTTGAAAGCTGTGTTTTTTCAATTGCAATGTGAATTTATTAAGATTTGACTATTGAATTAAATAGCTGAAAATATGGTGAAAAGGAAAACATTAATATTTTATATTTTATATTTATTCCTACGTCTGTGTTTGACCAAATTTATTGATTAAACTATGCATAATTCATGGAAGACGTGGAAATACAAAAAATATTCCGACTAATTGGGAACCTCCTTTTTTTGAAGTTCAGTTAAAAAAAAAAATGATTAAAGTATATTCATATTAATTGGCAGAGTAGTAAGTAATGTAACTTACATACAAAAAAAAATGACGACTTCCTTTGAAGTAAGTTAAAAGACTTATCGTGTACATATTAAAATATACAGACTACTGTGCCTGTATTTAATTCTAGAGATAAAGACCCTAAGACTAACCAAGCAAAATCTAGTTTATAATAAGTCACGTAACCTCCGTACGAGGTATGTGAGCGACATCAAGATCGTCCCATGGGAAATTAATTAATTTCGTGTAGCATTCGAATGATCGCGGTTGCTAATTGCCCTGAATCCCATAATGCGTGCATGTCTGTTGCTATCATAGCTCGGGGGGATAATTAGTATGTAATTATATTTACTTTAGCTTTTATAAGTCTTTTTGGTTTTAGTATCATTTTGTATATTGTGTATACTAAAATGTACATTATTGAGGTGGTTGTGGTCGTTTCTAACTGAAATAGATGTTGTGATCCAGATCTCAGTTAATAGGGTAAGTTATTTTAATAAATGAAGTGAAGTGAAGAATTTTTTGATTGGAAAATGGATGAATGAACTTGAATGGATAAATATGTTCAATAATATATCTCATTATCCCACTTATTCTACAAAAATAAATATGACCCAGATTTTATATAAAAAAAAAACAAAGCTTAATAATGTCAGCAAACAAACATAACGATATCGGCTAATTGGAGAGTCGAATAATGAGCCTACGGTGCTAGAGAGTAGAGCGTGCTCTCGACAGTGCGGCGTGCGGTAGTTCCAGCGAAGTAGTATTGTGGCTTCCTACAACTCTTGCGATTCTGTTATCTCTATTGCTTGCTATTCATTGTCTGTTGTAATATTGATAATTATATTGCAAAATATTAAATAAAAAAAAATTATCCGGATTAATCGTGTAAACATATTTATTATTATATACTTTTTTAAGCTCGATATTTCGGAATCGGATAGACCACCCTACATTCGAAACATCGTATTTTCAAAAATATAAAACACTAAAAACATAACATCGATTAGTACATTAAATATAAGCCTATATATTTTGTAATAAATAATAATGATTGACGAAATAAGACATCATGTTGTTTGTAAAATCACCAGTGGCGTAGCTAGGGGGGT
>FAPJ01029088.1:1711-13561 GCA_001485985.1 Heliconius ethilla aerotome | reverse complement strand
ACCCACAACCAGTCGCGTTTGCAGACGCACCTTGTGCCCCTGCGCCACGACTGGCGCTTTTTAATTTTAAGGATTTTTTAAATTAAAAAGAAAAACATATAAGTAGCATATATTATTTAACATTAAATATACTAAACATGTTGACACGACTCTCGACAAGCAGAATGATTAAATATTTCATGCTACGTATTAAGTGGTGGGACCTAACGTTGTTCCTTTGTCTTAGCCATCTCAACCGTGATATTATCCTGCACCCTTCGCTAACGTTGTTTACGCAAAGTAAGTAAAACTAAATATGATAAATATGCGAACAGTAAACAAAATATACCAGGGGAGATACACTATGTATTTAATATTTTTAATTTTGTTATAAAATATAACTGGTGGCGAGAGGCGAGATTACCCCCGCTACACCGTCATTGGTAATTACGCCACTTAATTTAGCTAAGCACGCGGTTAGTTCTAACGTAATCTAGAACGTAACTCAGCTTGTTAACCAGTTGTACGTTTCACCTCTTTCATCTTGATTAACGGGTGTGTCATCTATACAGTGTCCCCCTTTTTCTTTGACATCTTGGGTTTTTGATTTCGAAACACGATAGGCCACTTAGCGGCCGTGTCTCTCACAACTTAAGTCCTTTCGGTACGTGTAGTATCTGCAGGTTCACTCTTTTACGGTTTAATTTACGGTGCGTCGCCGTCGGGGTCTACCGCTATCGTCCGCCTGAAAAGATACTCGACGATTTATACACTGTCGATTTCATTCTGGATCGTGCCCACTGCGCTCGGAATTTATGTTACGCGCTGCTCCTTCCAGCGGAAAGCTAACAATGCGCAAATATATTTTAAGTAACGCCTCTGAAGCTGTGGATGTCTCGTGTTTTTCTCAAAATTCAATTTTAATCTGACTGATATATAGTGTGTTGGAGATTTATAGACGTATCTCGCTGCAAATGTTAAGGTTTTAACATTTTTTTTTTATCGAATTTGTTCAATATTATTCACATTATTTATTGCTAATATGTATAGCTATCACTTTTTAATTATCTACTAGGAAATACTAAGTCGTTATACTATATCGATATCAAAAGATTGTTTTTATTTATGTTCGACTATAAAACGTTAATCGTTTAACGACATAAACTAGTTTAATACGTTTATTAACGTCAGTAGCAACTCCGGCTATCTGATGCATTGTCAAGCACATTAACAGTCTATCAGGGCTTGGCACCTTCTTGCCAGCTATAAAACTGATAAGATACGTCCAAATAAATAAAGGCCAAACGATTTTCCTATTTGAATATCTTGAAAGAAATTACGTTATCCCGATAGCGCCTACATTAATCGGCCATAATATGTTGCGTAGCCAGTAATCCTCGTGCAGAGATATAATAATATATCAACATAAAGCTTTTTGAGTTAATTGTGGTGATAAGTCGTATATATAAGATAGTCGTTCCCTACAACTCCTACAAGAAAGGACATACGATCACGCTAAAGTCAATTGTGACACAAGGAATGCTATTTCATTTAGCGTTTGACATTTAATGAGCGCAGCTTTTGTAATATAATAACATTTTGTGCATGTTTGACACGTTTCGTAAATATTTCAAAGGTAGGTAGGTAGGTATATATAGGAATGATTTTTATTATGGGTTTTTTTTTATATAAAAATATAATAAATTTTCGTATTGTATTTTTGTTAAATGACTTCTAGATGCTGCATATTACTTTAAAGCAGCGTCTGATCGTATCCGTTGTTGTTGTGGATTGAGAAGAATGGATTACTATAATTTCTCCGCTCTGGTAAAACAAAGCGTAGTATTGAGTTCCGCCACTGAAAACAATATGCCTTCAAATCAGGCAAAAAGTGGAGAACAGAGTGTTTTGAATTCAGGCTCTCTCTGCTCTGTTCTGTGGGACAAACAAGCATGAAGCTGTAACATATATATTTATTAATATAATATAACATGTTTCTTTATACCATTGAACAATAGTAAAACATATGTATGTTTTACTTAAAATCGATAACCGGAGTGGAAACACGTAAATCGGATATAAAAGTTTTTCAATGAGAAAATGCACTCTTTATTTTCCCAAAGCAAAGTTTGGACCTTTAGGAGTGTTCAGATTCCGAGATTAGTTCAGCTTGTAGTCCGCTTGTTGAACGAAAAGTTTTTTGTTAGACTTGCCTTGCTTCGTCTCGTCTGCAAATTTTATGCCAGCGGAAACACATGTCATAGTTTTATTTGCATACACATTTGAAAATGTTTCATTTCGAAATACTAATGTATGTATACGAAATTTAAATATCTTGTTTTAAAAGGTATTTATTTATACTTTAAAGACACAATTGCATTCAAATTATATCAAAACGAATATAAAGGCTCCATTTATTCGTATGATAGCCAGAAATCACATTTAAATTTTGTTTACATAGAAAATATCATTCCATTTTTATTTCATTTTCAACGGAATAGAAGACTTAACTAAAAGTCCTATACAATGATATTGGTTGTTTTACTGCGAAAGCGCTTCGGGTAGTTTGTTTTAAAATTTCACATTGTTTCTTTTCGATCAAGTCCAAGTATTGTCGACTTTAGGCTGTCTCACATCTTAAAAACTTACTTGTTTTCTTTGTTATAACGCTTTTGTCTCTGAATTGTTAGGCTAATTTAGAATGCTTTGGTCTTTACATTTATTTATTGAAAAATATAAACGGATTTTTGAATATTATTTATTACAAATTTAAGATATTAGATTGTTTTATATATTAAAATATACGGTTAACTATATATCATTTTATGTTTCAAAAGTCAATACGTAAAAAAATCAATAGCAATCTTTTAAATGTATCTGATAGTAAATCTGAGTACATCTAATCGTGTAGACGCGTCTACGTATTTCACCAGCGCTACTGTGCAACCCCGCTCCCAATTACTCGTTGGAATCCTTGTCCACTGTAATTGGATTGGGCTGGCAGCAGACTTGTTGGCATTTTAATTGTGCTATTGTGACGGCGGACACCGGCCGCCGCTCGCAACGACACCGCTTAGATAGACGCTTTTTATTTTCTATCACAAAAGTCTAATGGATTAGTGTGCTATTAACTAATCGCTGTCTGAATCTCGCATTTGTGAGATTTAAAGCAGATTTAAAGGAAAGCCATTGCCGATAGCTTTGTTGGTGTGTTTCTTTTATGTATTGAAATATATTGTATTTGTTAGGTAAGTGTATATGTAATGTGTACATAGCAAGAGTTTAATAGAGTTCTGTCCAAACTGCGAACTTGGAGCTTACTTTCTTTTCAATCTAGATGCCCTTTGATATACGTCTATTAATTAATCTCCATCTAGTTTTAATTCGATCAATATATTTTATCAACATATCTTAATAGTAACAAAAACACGTGAGAACATATCTCTAGCACCGTGTCGTCAAATATTTCTACAAAAGTCACGGCGTTTCAAGAAATCGTAACATACATGGAATGACTGACACGTATCGCCGATCCACATTCGGGGAATCGCAGTGTGTCTTCAAAATTTAGAATATTTCGGAAACCAAGTCTCTGAGAAAAATAGTTTAATTACATCGATAGCAACGGATCAAATGATTATAATCCAAATTCCAGGGTGTGTAAGAGTAGCTTCATACTAGAACTATCAATTTTGATCGTTTCTATTGTTTTCGAACGTTTCACTTTTTGTGCAACAAAATCTGCTGTTGGCGCGACACTGGTCAGAATATATTATACAAATTTTGGAAATAAAAACAAGACAGGAGTGACAGGTACACTTATTCGTTCTGCTTATTTTTGTTTAGTGCGGCTTTATCGAACGACCATCGAGGCTCGGCATGTAAAAGGGATGAATAAAATATATGCCTCTGCTTTCAACACTTTCGCTCGTTCACCACTGAAGGGGGAATTGGGAAACGACTTCAATACACTTCTATATAGTTTGACGTTAATTTCACTTACGTGCATGTTTAGCTTCTAACATACTGACTCTTATTGTTTTATACCAGCAGACGAACTAACTATTATACGTTATATATTTTTTAAAATTAATTAAATTTATAGTCATTATTATGATCTACAAGTCTATAAGAACCCATATATTACCCACAGATTTCATTATTAAACTTAATATTGAGAAGTTAAAATGATTCCAATTTTTTGTATAAGGCTAAATACTAGAACGTAATGTGGTTTATTTTATTGTGCAAAATTTTACTAATTGAGAAATAACATAACGATATATGTAGGCTTGGTTTTACAAGGGCTCATCTACGGGCCGGTAGAATCGCATACATAAAATATTAGAATCAAACTACAAAGTAACACGTCGCAAAAGAAGATATAAAGGTTTTCCTTGCTAAACTGTAAGCTATTCTCAATTTCGTTGTTAACATGTTCGGATCGTCCGCTATGTCCCTTGCCCTTTTTTTTGGATTTTAGAATTTTTCGCGGCCTTTTAAATTTGAATTCTTTTCTCCTCTTCTACGAAAAGGTATCGAATGCTTCGCCTTTGTATCACTTTTTGCGTCAACTTATATTTTGTTGCGAATGTGACATTATTTATGAACGCTGTCTTAGGTTTTACAAGAATCTTTAGATCATTACAACTGAATTAAATAAATCTGTATCTTAATAAAAATGTCTCGTTTCCATATTTTATTAATACTTTCATATCAATGATAAAATATTTAAATGTCAATATTCCGTTCTAAAACAATTGCAAAAATAAACATTTGTAAACCACACCACAGGGAAATTTGGAACGTCGATTTTATGGTCCGACGAAAACTCTAATACAATAACAAACAACGACTTTTGAATAGTAATAACAAAGTACTAAAACACTAATGGATTTAGAAAGTGAATTCAATATCGATATCTTGTGCAACTCTCACGGGTGTTTTTTGTGGCTGGCCAATTTAAACTGACAGAGAGATCATTACACATAGATGGTGGTCAAATTACATGCACCTCTCTGTATAAATAACATTACGCGTAATCACAGTGACACTAATCGTTCCACCGGCCCGTGTCCGTCCGTATATTGATTTTTTTATTTATACGACAGAAGCGTACCGCTAAGTATAATTTGGTTGATATTTTTCGTCGTTATCTCCCGTATTGAATCAAGAAGGCCGTGTATATGAGTTCGGACAGCTCTTATTACTTGAAATTCTTTTAAGTCGTCATATTTTTGTGATTATTATAGTTATGTTTAGATGAGCTCGTTTGGTCTGTTGGATAAATACACGTGGAGAACGTTAATTGGTTCTCATTTAAAGTTATTACGTATATTAATTTTAATCCATTCCAATTGAGTAAACTTTTTGTATTTCACCAAAGTCGCAATAATATATTAGACACCTACTCCACAGGAATAAAGTAATTTAATTTTTCTACATTACATGTGTTCTTGTCTTTCCGTTCTTTGTCTTTGTATTTATTTTATATCTAGATTACGTAGGTTAGTGTATAAACAGCAGCTGTATTTAATGTAACATTTTAGGGTAATCATTTGTCAACCTACATAGTAAATTCAACAAGAATTCATTTACTTTGACGTGTACATTATCTTCGCTTTGTCTTTGTCCTGAGGGCGTTATGTTATTGTTAATTCACGCGTGCTACGTGGTATCATATTAAAATGATATCACAAGAGAAAATGTACTTACATTGTCGAAATTATTTTTTTCATAACCTCAATATTCGTTTTTTATTAAATGTTATATTACGGCATCGTGATTCAGTTAGCAAGTAACAAATACAGGATGATTGTAGGTTCCATTTAAAGGAATTAAAATATGTTCATCATCCTAGTCGGGTTAGACAAAGTGCGACATTTGGTCTCACAATGCACTTGCACAGATATATGACGTTACAAAAATAATGATAATTATAAAAATATTTTAATAAGAAAAATAATCGCTATCCATAAAGTCAATCAAGAAAATCCATAAAGTCGAACATTAAAAATAATTGTAAAAACTATAGGCACCCACTTCGTCTTCTTGTAAGTACAATAGGAACAAAACTTAAATAAAATATAGCATTGGAAACAATTATACAACACACCAGATAAAATATCTCGCAAGGATAACTTAATGACAAATTTATATCTAAGCGCCCCGGCGCAAGCAAAGAAATTGACGGTCCAGCGATCGTTATCACGTCTCAAAATGGAAGTCCTCGCCGCCAAAGCACGTAATGCTGCACCATAAAAGCGCATCTCGAATGTTTAATTAATTTAATCAAATGTATTGATTAAACGTCAGGTACGTACCCAATTAAATTATCGGTTGGCACCACGTTGGCAAGATTGTAAGTCGCAGAGTGCCGCCGGCGATACTGGTTACTTCGCACTTTGGTTGCACGTCTCGTTTCATTGCAAATAATATTCCTTTAGATTATACTTGAGTATTATCTGTTAATAGTAATGGTATTACGGCCTAAATGTCCACTGTCGTTACAAAGACGGTAGCTTGGTAATTTTTTTTGTATTGACGTCTCGTTGGATGTCGTATCTAGATAGGTTTGAGATGTTTTTAATTGGGATCATCAATATGACGATGGATAAAGATAGTGTTAATAACTTTGTCAACTTATAATGTAAATTGAAAAAGTTCTTAATACACATATAGTAAGCTTAATGTATTATTTAATTCTGTCTCGGCATAGTTGGAACTGGTCTGGAAGCGTCCGATTATCGTGGGTTAGAATCTGTATAATGTTTATATTTAAATTGTATTTTTCTTTAACTAATTCATAAAGAAGGAATTTGTGTTTTTGAAATTACAAGAAAGCTACGATAATAAAAAAATGTATCAATAAAAAATATTCAAAGGTTGAATAAATCTATTTGAATTTATGTAGGTAATTTGTTAGTATACTAAAGTTTGTTAATTAATGAAACCTTTGTCTAAAACTACTCGAGATAGACAGAACATGTTTGAAATAGCTGTAGCCTAATAAGTTATATTAATATTTACTGATTGTAAGTTATTCGAAGTTGGTATCAGAATTTCAAAAATTAAATAATCATCTTAATGATGTATTATACAATCACAAAGCAGGTAATTTCATTATTACGTGATGTCTTTAAATAATGTTTCCATTATAAAAGTTCACGCTACATTTAACATCATTAACTCTACCATTATATGCCATTTTTATTATGGAACGCGTATGTCGTTTCAATCACAATGAAACGTGTATGCCATAGTTTTCGTTTTTACTCGTTTCACACGACAATAACGTTGTGTGGCTTTAATTTGCGTCTTTATTACTGTGGTGGCCGCAGTTTTACTCGTATTTTATCAAAGTGATATAGTTCAACGAGAGCGTTAATAGATGATGAACTAAGAAATCTAAATGGATACATGGCCTTAGAGATACATTATTCTATTTAATGTTCATTACTTTATGTGAATACGAAGGAGAGATTATTTGTTATCTATGATTTAAAATATTTCCTAATATGTTTGAAATAAATATTACAATTACTCCCTTATGTATATAATCTAGAAGAAATATTTACATTCATTCATTCATTCAGTTCTCTTATTTAACTAAACCGAATATGACATTTTATTTAACGTTAATTACAACTTGTCAACACTCAAATGTCAGTGATAGTGTTGTTATCAGAAATAAAAAATAATGAATATAAAATGTAATCCATTGTTAATTGTTCTGTATCGCATGAACGCTCTAGAAGTTAAAACGTTTCACATTTATAGCGTTCCCTGTTCAGGCAAATTGCATTTGAACGAACAGGCAATCCAAGTGCTTTCTCAAGAAACCTTGTTACGACCCCGAGATTTAACTGTCATGACATTTACGTTTTTATTTTTTGTCTCTGTCTTGCACCTTATGTATGTGAATTTTGTTTAATTTACTTTGGAACCAATAATGGAATTTAAATTGATTTTCAAATGGAAATTAATTCAGAAATTCACGTTAAAATTAAAGCAAGGCTTATCTTTGTTTTCTAATCTTACAAGATCTTTACCTTTTTTAATATACGTTTATTAAATATTGTTGTTATTATATACTTTTATCTAAGTAAATATAATTTTGTAATATACCAACAATGTTAGTTTATTCGGATAATACACTAAAGAGACACCCACGCGAAGGAAGTTATTATAATTGAGTATGTGAGACTTATAACATTCAGGTTTAATGTAGAAGAAGTGCAGAGCAATTTTCACGTCAGTATGTACTTTGTCATTATGCATCAGGATCGTGACGCCTCGAGACAACTCGCAATTATTATGTATGTAAAAGAAATTCTTTCTGATGCTGCAAACAACATCGACAGTCGTGCAGTCGATCGATAAATAAAATGTTTTGATTGTTAATTAATGTTAAATTTATAATTTAATTTTAATTAAGTTATAAATTACATAAATATTAACTTAATATTTTTAGGTGTAATTTTAGAGCAGATTTTACTTTATTATACAAGTGGAAAATATTTACAATAAGTATTTGTATATAGTGTATTTACACATCAATTACGTAGCCTAAGATCGGACGTTATTTCAAGTCACTTAATAATAACACTAAATATGCCAAGACTATATTCTTCTCCACGATCGCCACAATTCCCGAAGTTCACATTATTATAACGACCCAGAGGCGCGTCGTCGCTGTGCAAAGGAAACTGTGCTCACCGCTCTATAAAATAACTGCCAATTTACTTTAATAGCCACGATCGAGGCATGCGATAACAAGCCGCCTATAGCTGAACTCGTATTTTATTTATATATCAGCTCGATTCTTTTTCAATAACGTTTTTCTCCCTTACTGCAGAAATTTTGCTCTTTTACGGCATTGCAACTATGCTGGTTGCTATTTACTAGGATAATTATGCGATTATATTACTTTACAATTTAACGCACAGTTGTTCGACATTTATACACATAGAACATACCATATAAACATCATATGTTTTTATAAGGTGATAATTTTTTTATTAAATTCCAAAAATATAAGTACATTTAAGTTAAGAATAATTTTTAAATTTGATTTTAACCAAAAATGTTAATTTTTAAGCTCGAAGCTCAATAAAGATTAGATTGAACGTTTCTAAATAATTTAACGCGCGCAAGGTTTTCCAACGGAACATTGCCGGAGGTGCCTGAGGCGGCGTTCATTAAGGAGCCCGTAGAGATGGCATTGTTAACGTTTTTAATTCATGTGTCCGGTGCACGCGTCTCCCCTGCCCGCCGACTGTTGGGAAATCTCGTTGGAAAATTAACGCGACGATTTTTATACGTGTTTTTTTAGCATTCCTCGCATTATGGATATGATGGAAAATTTCATTAGTAAGTTTGTTGTTATTTGTTTTGTGTTATATTTTTTTTTAGTTGAAAGGAAACATGGAAATAAGTTAAACTAAAGCTTATTAACGGAATCAACATTTAGAATTTTCATAAAATTAAAGAATTAAGTGTGTGTGCTATATTCATCAATTTATATAAATAGTGATTCAAAATTGTTATTTATACTATAAAGTAATACGGAACACTCAAAACGCGAATAAAATCACACTCGACCATTTTTTCCTTTTATTTTTACTCATTTGCGCGGCGCTCCTATTTTATTTATTTCACGCTCTGATCGCCACGCGGAGCTTAGAGCGATTTTATTTTATTTGGTTTATGATGATTTCATTCGATATTTTTATACTACCTCAAGTATTTTAAACATGAGAATGGGTCGATATTTTGTTGCCTTTCATGTGCACATATTTGATATACATTATTTATATAAATACTAAAAGATATAAAAATATTTTAACATTCTTACAAGAAACGTTCAAAATAAATATTCCATTACAAATCCTGATCTCTTTGTCGTTTAAACCAACATACCTGCCTTATGTATTGGTTTCTTTTAATAAAGGAGAACAGTGTATCCGACAAAAAGTTAATTGTTTTGATTGCCAGCACACAAACAAGACCGCCCATCCAACGTCTGTCTGTGCAAGTTATCGCCATAGAAAAGCATCTGATCTTAATTAGTTTTCAAGTGTTTGAAGGCGCCTAGACCGATATGATCTCCAGTTGCTACAATTTGTTTTACTTTAGCACAAAAAACTTGATATCCCTTTGTTTTTCGGTTTTATTTGAATACTTCCCGGTGATGTATGGTGATTGGCTCCCTTGTCCCCTTCTATCTCATTTGTTATCACAACAATTGTCCTCGAGACTGCATTTTGCTGCAATATGGAAAGTTAGTCTATAAAAGCGATCGTTGTAGGTTCGATTCTCACTCAGGCAAATACTAATTATGATAACGAACTAGTTTGCTTGAAAGTAATATTTAAAGCCAATCAAAGAATATTGACACTGGAATAAATTAAATTTGACTATTGATTATATAATATACAATTCAAGATATGCTATTGCATGACTCTTTAATTATTATTAAGAGGATCAATATATTCATCAATTTGATTATTTTATAATTCTCTATTTAAAAATACTGAAATATATTCTATTGTAAGAACAGACAGCTAACACGTTAGTTCATAACATTAACAGTGTAACGATGAATCATCATTATTATGAACACTTCCTTATGAAAGAACATTTTGATGGCTGATCTTATTTTATATTTACGTGTATTCGATTCCATTTACCAAGTTTTAATTTTTTACGACTTCTTCCAAGAGATCGTGGCTATAGGAAATTATAGGAACGTGGTCCGTATGTTCAAAGTCTTTAATCTTGTATATAAATTATATTATAGAAAAACATGTTTAAATATTTAGTACTTAAATTGAAGCATTAGTTGTTTTAAATTAAATTAATTTTACAATGAAAGACGTAATTGTTGAGACGCAGCTGGGACATCGATCGTAGATTCTAATATACATAATAAAAGTAAAGAATGCAGCAATTTCTCAGTTATCTCTAATACCAAGCAGATTCAATTAGAAAATAAGAAGCAGTAAAGACAGAAAGAGCTTGACAACTAGCAAACCCTTCACATATAAGAAAAAGGCTGAACAAAGGCGAGGCAGCCATGCTAAAATCTGTTTTCATACATGCGATCATTGAAGATCTCGATAAACAAGCACCGTTCGCGGCAAATTGAAACTCGACCAAGTGTAAAATGATCAGACCGCATTCCTGTCTACAGCAAACGTCTAATACTCCGCCTCCGTGCGTCCGACGGTCACCTAAATATGAACAGATTGAGCTTTTATTCTATACGATCAAATGCACTCTTCTAGCTGAGGCACTTTATATATTAGTAACGACTTCCTATTAGGTCAGGAGGATATCGGTACGTGATACTAATATATAAAATAAATACATTTATTTAATTCAATAACTGGACAGAAATTGGGAAGATGGTCTTATGATCAACTATCTAATATGAGGTACCTGCTGTTTAAATTATTCTAGGTACCAACAATGTGGCTGAAGCACCATATTGAATTAAATTTATTTTTAGTTCTTAGAAGAACAGTTACATTGTTTCAATTTATGGAGCCTCAGGATGGAGTTGGTACATAAAAATAAATTAAGCGTGAAGCCACGAGACGTTTTTTAAAACGTAATGAATGAAATTTGTTTTTCCTACAAGTGGGTGAGGACTTCACCTGAGGGGAGCAACAGTTGGAGCGTAGTCTGCGTGTAAAGAAGTAGAAGGTATATTTTAAAGTATATATCTTATATGTACTGGTTAGCTTATATATTCTAGTTAGTGGTTAGTTTAGTAAACCGATTATTTTTATAGTTATATTTAAAAGATTTGTTTTATAAGTTTATTTCAGTTCGTTACAACTCCATATTAAAGTTTTATAAAAAGAT